>OMNW01007855.1:11156-24170 GCA_900303245.1 Selene dorsalis
GGAGTGCAATGGAGATAGAAGGATTCTGTAATATGACCTGAAGCCTCTAAGATGTAATGATTAGTTCTTCCCTAAAAAGTTTTGGTAACATGAGCGGTGTGTATTTGTGTGTGTGTGTATATGTGTGTGTGTGTACTGTGTCTTGGGTCAGCTAAGGACAAATGATAGGTTTCATTATACGCAGAGAGGAGCTACTATATGTAAATGCAATTAACAACATGACAATCATAAGCAAACATTTTTCTTTTTCTATTTTGTGTGTACAATTTGATTTGGATTTGTTTGATCATTATTTTATGAACTGTGGGCTTACATATGTAGTTGAAGTGGGCAAAATGTGTTCACACTGATTACACACCAGAGAAGGACTGGACATAAGAGGAAAAACGTGCAGGCAGACAAAAAGGAGGGAAACAAACAAACAAACAAAAAAAACAGGCAGACATTTATGAGTAGATCAGATCAATGCGCAAACAAACAGGAGGACAGACAGACACATGAGAAAAATCGGTCTTGACTCACTCATATTCTCCTCCTCATCCACATCCATGGTGACGGGTTTGTTCTGACCTGAGAGCAGCCTGGCACCTACTGCACCTGGGGATCGGAGGACACACAGGTGACTAAGCAATACACGCGCACACAAACACGTTCCAGGACCATAAGTGGCTACAGTGATGATAAATTGAGGCTTGATGCCCTGCCACACATTCACACAAAGAAACATGCACACATCGCACTGTGTGAGTAGCCTGTGATGTAGGCATATAAATATTCAGAGACTGAGAGATATCAAGGTGAGAGAGGAGGCCTAGGATGACAGGCCTTAATAGCAGGAGCAGTCTATTGTGACTTTAATATCCCTGCGATTAGACCTCATTTCCCACTGCCTACTGAGAGATATACAGCTAGTGACACGGCCAAGTCACTCCACTGCTGAAAACACCCACACACACGACTTATCCCAAGGTGGAGAGTGCGATTAAAGCTCCATTAAGCATTATTTCTCACGCTAACATTGAATGAAATCATTTTCTGCAATCTGAAATGTTCGCCGATGCCACCAATTACAGTGCCCATGAATAACCGGCTCTCACGTTATGCCAGAATGTTTTCTAGTGTTCTGCAACCTCCCACTGGCTGTGTTTTTGTATGGTTGAATCCAAAGCAGGAAATGAGAGGTTCATTAACTAAGCCAAACATCCAGCAGGGTTTTTTTTCCCCCCAACCTTACTGGAACTTTGGTCAGTGGTAAGGTCCTCAAGTCAACAATGTGCCGACTTGGTCATTGCTTTCATGCAACGCGGAGGAGGTCAAAACCATGTGAGGACTGAATTTAAAGCATTGACTTTTAAAGTTGCAGAACTGCTTTCCACAAACAGCAAATGTAGAGCAGCTTTGGGTTGCTGTGGATCAGGAGTTAAGAGTGTGTCATCCACTAATCAAACGGTCAGCAGTTTTTCATTCATTCCTGGCTCTTTGGGTCAGACACAAAACGTCTGGATATGGTCGAAAAGTGATTTAGGTTTAGAAAAAAGTTAAGTGAATGTGGGTTGTAGAGTAAAAACTTTACTCTGATATTCCCTGTCCTTTGCAGCCTCATTTGGTCTCCTCTGAGGGAACTATCTGGCACCTACATTCTCTTCTACGACAACTGAACTAGGTGCTCATTTTGTGTTTCTGCTCTTTGGTGTTTCACAATTAGCTGCTGCTCAATTAAGTGTGAGTTGTCCACTGCAGTTGAAAACATGGGTCACGGTGGCATTGAGACAAAACCAGCCTTAATTTCATTTTACGCTACTTTACAAAACTACAATCGATAAAATGTCACCAAAGAGTCACACACACTGTCTTTGAAATCCTCCTGCTCAATGTCTGCTTAGAAGAAAACTTAAACCTATTTAGGAGTGCGCTCCAGCTGGATTGGCATCTGGAACTTTACACAACAACAAAAAAGAAAACGTGGTACTTTACTGTTCGCGAACTGAACCACCGTCTGTTCAGGTTAAGACTCTGGTCTGTTACTCCATTAGCAGCTAATGTAGCCTTAGACTGAATCTCTGGTTCAGTAGAGATGAGGAACGGGCTACAGAGGTCTGGTTACCTCACTTCTCTCTAACTCCACACACCCAGAGGCTTTTGTCAGTATTGAAGTTTTAGTTTTCAGACCGAACTGACACTGGCTCTGACTGTCGGGAGGGCAACTGATCACTGTGCAGCTCCATCTGGAGCCACATATGCTTTTGTACAACTTTTCTCACACATGCAGTACTTCACGCATACAGCATCCTTTGAGAAATAAGTGCACTAGGAAAAAGTTACACCACCGGCTTCATAGCGTTACTGCTAATGACAGAATTAATAGTTCTGAGAAAGTTTCGCCTGCATGACTCCCCACCAACCACTTGAGAAGTCGTAGCGTGAAAAAAATACTGCTAAGAGCAGCGCACATGAATGAATACTGATGAAACGTACTAACACAGTAAGTTAGAGGAGGGAAAGAAAGTTAAAGCAGCAGAAAAAGAAAAGGCAGAGAGGCAGACGACACAAAGAGAGAGGAGCAGGAGAAAGATGGCATTATGATATAGAACAGATTGTGCTGATTCTTCTCTCTCTCTCTGCCCGCCTTCCATCAGTGCCCCCATTCCTCAGCCAGACACTTTCTTAAGCTAAACTAAATGGGCTAATTAATCTGGGCTAATGGTGGGTGACAGCAAATATGCTAGCACAATTATCACCCTATTAAAGATTCATATTCTAACCCATAATTGAAAATGAAAAGGTGGGGTGAGGGGAGGATGGGTGGGAGTAGGTCCAACAGAGTGGAAGATGAGAGTAATTTTTCTCAGGTAGCTCGAGCCAGGTGTCCCCAGCCCCCACACACTCATCTGGTAACTCAGCATCCACTCACCACACTAGTTACTTCCAAGCTGCTACTTCTGCAGTGCATGATGCAGGATGAGTTTACATTTCCAGACTTGGAAACCTGACCTGGTCAATTGTGGATACCTAGATTAAAATCAATATATTTGAATTTAAGACCACATGTCACCGAAACAACATGGCTGTGTGGTTTTACTCCTTACTTTTGTTCCTCGGCACATACTGATCTGTAGAGTTTAATCAGCATCCAGTGCAAATGTGTTTTTATTTTCAGATGAGCCCAGTTGGATCATAAATATGTGACTATTCCTGAAATCAGGTGAAATCCACAGGGAAAGTCCCAGGAAGAAATAATAAAGTGACCATTTGCGTGTCTGTGCTTTGTGTAAGTGTGTTTGGTGAAATCAAGAACTAAATGCCCATGTGGTGCCTGGGCTGGCTGCACCCAATGGATTACATTTTGTCTGAAGAAAAACCTTATGAATATCAAAGGCAGCAAAATGGTCTTTAATATGTTCCTGGATGGCCCTTGGGTATTATTATTATTATTACAAGCAGCTTTATTAAGATGATAAAATGATAAATGACTTAAGAGCCTAAATGTGACTGACTTACGATATTCAGATTCAGTTTTTGGCACAAGAGCACTTCTGTCGTTACACAAGATGCAGTGACACCCTTCACTTCAGCTTCTGCAGGAGATTGTTTGTGTGGTGGTTAACAGATGGTAGCTACGCAATCTGAATACAGAGAACAGCAACCGAATGTTTACTATTGATGATGTGTTAGCTTGGAATATACTGCGCCATGAACATCTCATGGTCTATATACTGAACTGAGTACTAAGGGAATATGTAAGACATTCACAACATGATAAAATTACCAGAGGGATCAGAGGTGTTTTCTGACAGTGCTCTAGCATTTCCTTTTAACATCAGACATTTTTGGATACTAAAGCCTCTCAAACTAACTTGGCCATTTGCATGCATGAAAGACACTAGTGAAGGCGAGGCAGGATGCTCAATAGATTTTGGTATTGACCATTTCGGAGCACACATAACTGATGCAGAGGATTTAAAGTGAGTTGAAAGAACAAACACCGAAGGCCGCGACTATCTCCCTCCACATGCATAAACGATACTGCGTCATCAAGTTGTGAGACGGCTTGGTTCCAGGTAATTTTGAGTGGACGCTAAGGGAGGCAGGGAAAAGAGAAAGATGAGAAATAAGATGAAAAACTCAAATTCAATCTGGCATGGTGAGGGGGACTGAGGGGAAATAAGGTGGTTTTGATTTGTCTCTCATCCCTCGCTTGCGCTGTGACGGAGCGATAGAGCATCGCCACCGCGGAGGGAGCAGCAGCAGTGGCTTACTGACGAAAGGAGGTGGGTTGGGTGGGGTGGAGTGAGGGATGGAAAGGTAAAGGTGAGGGAAGAATAGAGGACAAGGGAGATAGAAAATGCAATCCTATTCCAAGTAAAAGAGAATCATTATCTTGTCTGAAACAGAAGGCGATGGAGAGGACTGCCCTTGGAAGGCTGTGGGGTTCAGACTGTCCAAAACAAACTGCCTATCCAGGCTCAGGTAACTCAGATCTGTCATCAAAATTATTTCAGACCACCTTCAAGCATTAAAACCAGAGGTATGAATGATTAAATAAATAATTCTGCTTGCACGAAGCGCTAACCTTTAATAATTCAAAAAAAAAAAAAAAATCTATTTGGGCACGCACCGCATTAGTAGCACCTTCTGCGACTGGAAAGGCTACAAGCTCTAAGCAAACGTTAAAGGTAACCTGTCATGGTAATGGTGCACAAAGTAAAAACACACTGAGTTGAAAGGTCCATTGGTACAAAGACGAAAAAATGCATTAGCATACTGGCCGGCGTTTTCCTTTGAACTGCATCTTTTCTAAGTGCCCCTGCTGCATTCAGTCCGCTACTGCAAATGGTTCATGTAAACAACAAAGTGAAGATCTTTTATCAGTTCTTCCATAAAAGTTCTGGTGAATTTCAGGAATCACCACAAAGGGCTGTACCGCACTGATGTCAAACGGCAACTTGTTTCTGATACCATGTCCTATATGAGGTGGTGCAGGGTGGTCTCTGGTAGGAGATCATTTCATATACCTCACAACCGATTCACTCAGTCCCCATACATTATAATTTTAGTGTTCCTGTGGCATAATGAGATTATTTAGGATGCTCACTGTGCTTTCTGTAGTAAAACCTCTCTTTCAGGTCTCTGTTGTATTGTGTCTTCCTGACCTTTCACTGCAAATAGAAAGAGACAGCTCTTAAAATGTTTGGGACGTGGATCTGCCTTTACCAGGAGGGGAGCGTTTACAGAGCGTACCTTAACTCTGAATAACTGACTGTCTCTCCTCAGTCCCACGGAGGGTCTGTGCACTTAGCCTTTTGATGTGGGGGCCGGTCAGCCTGAATTTGCGAGGCTGGTCCCGTCCATGAGACGTCATTACTTTTCTTTAGCTATTTGTATTTTTAAATATTTACCCTGACATGTTGTCATAAATGATTTTGCTTCTAAATGGTGTGTGACAGTTTTTTTCTGGAGTGATTCTCCTCTGTGTATCCATCTCCATGTAAATAACTTATTACCCACAGTGATTGCTTGTTCTGCGTGTTCTGGTGTCTGTTCAGACACAGTGTCCCTTCCTCTGGCTCATGCCCTTGACTAACATGCTTAGTGCTACTATTTTTTCTTGACTGTGGCTTTTTCCCCTTGTTTCTGTGAGCAGCCTCTTATTGTTTCCCACAGCTGACACGCCATCTTTAAAATGACGTTACATCATTTATGTGGTTTATGCATTTGCTTCTGCTGCGAAGGGCATCGCTGAGTCCTACACCTGATTCCCAGTATTGTATTATTTTCTCTGCATGGGTGTGAATACCATCTCCACCTCGCTTTTGGCTCAGACAAAAATATTTCACTGAGCAGCAGAGCTACAACTTGGAACTGTTGATTTTTCATACTGAAAAGGAAAACTCCAGCTTCAAACTTAAATCGCATCATCCTCAAGATCAATGACTAATGACTTTGTGGTGCTGTGTAATTCATATCAGTATCAACAAGGAGACCGGACAACTGCTTGAATTTAAACAGCTCCCTCTAAGTCTAACGTGCTCTTTCATGCCATTACACGGACGCATGGCACTTTGCCTTCGAAAGCTCTCGTCTCCCTTTTGCCTCAGTCTTTAACCTTTCACTCCTGCTATGAAGGTCCTTCTGTCATTGAAAACAAACTAGTTTTGAGAAGACACTACGTAATGGCCATTAAAATACTCCCCAAATTTTTCACTTGCTGTCAGCAGAAAGTGTCAGTGGTAATGCTTGGGCCCATTGAGAGAAATCTTCAACTGTTATCCAGACAACATTAACAGCATATTAATAGACAAAAGCTCCACTTCCCCCTCCCCCCACCCCTGAAAATTTCAGTACCCTGACATGCTGTTGCGTTGACAGGACCAAGACAGGCGCTAAAAACCGTCGCCGCTCACCTGCTGTCACCAGCCGACAGCAGAAAAACATGCATCACTGCACAGACGCAGCCGTGTACACACTTAGTATCTCTGTAATAGAAACGTTGCTGCTGAAGGAAGCCAACACGAAAAAGATTCTCTGATCCCAACAACCGAGCTGTGGCTCAAATAATTCTTAACCTTAATGCTCTTCTTACTAATTTTACTGCTATTTCTAACCTTTGTTTTTCAGTACTTCCCAGTTATTTGAAACATGTGTGCTGGAATATGTTTTTTAAATGAACATCTCCCCCTTACTTCAGTGAGACATGGCTGAATGTTACATCGCCTGAATGCACAGTAATTGATGTGTCCAAGTCTAAATTGTTTACTCTGGAAAAGATAAATGTGTTGCTCGTGCAGGTTTTTATCACATTCATTATCATATCTGTTATGGCACTATTATTAAAAAATAAATAAAAAAAAGACACAACCTTCGTGCATTCTTTTTCTTTTTTTTGTTGAAATTTGTTAAACCTGACATTTGAAAATTGTGTTTGTATCTTTTAAAACTCACCATGTTATCTGGTCCTTAGAGTTCTGACCTAACTTTGCAAAAAAAAGTCCACCACTGAAGCTTTGCCAATTAACTTTAGCCAAACAAACTCAAAAGTTGAGATGTTTTAAAAATAATTATTACATTTTTTGTTGTAGAATGAGGCCTTGTGAATGACTAATGAAGATTTCAATGACAGAAAACATGTTAGACACGGTTAAAAAATGTACTGCAGGCATCAGGACAGTTAAATCTCACATGGCATTGGCCTTTACAAACCAGACTTGAATGGCTATTATTATGACCGGAAATAACTTTAAATCAGAAGGCTTTCATTGCTTTCACATGTTGGTATTTTGTAACCTTATGCTAAAATAATTTCAATTTTATTTTGTGTCAAATTAATCTTCACTCAAAAATCCAAAGTAAAAACAGAAGTTTTTGCTCAAAATATTACTCTGATGCAAGTTCGAAGATTCTTTGCTATGACACTTAAAATTTAGCTCAGGTTCCTCCCGGTTCTCTTTGATCGTCTCTGAGATGTTTCTGCACCTCGACTGGAGTCAACCTGTGGTCAGTTATTATTATTATTGATTGGACATGATGTGGAAAGGCGCACACCTGTCTGTACAAGGTCTCACAACTGACATTGATTTTCAGAGTAAAAACACCCAGAGACACTGAAGTACCCTTAAGTACAGCCAGTAACATCCATTCATGGTTCATATTTACTGGCAGTTACTTTAGGCTTTATTTATTTATCTTATATATATATTGCCGTGATTTAAGATTACACAATTGAGTGGAAAACAGGAAACAGATAGAAAGCATGCAATATAGGACTCAGCTGTATCTGAATGGACAACTTTGTGGTTTTGAAGCACGTGTGTTACACTGCTGTTGCATGTTGTTTAGGTTTTATCATAAACAAATTTATTCCTATGATAATACTCAACTTTACCACCACACGCTTCAGGAAAGTGGACAGATTTATGTTTGAAACTATGACTTTTGAAAAACTTACTGCATTGGCATAAAGTAGCTTTTGATGTTTTTATCCTGTTAATACTTTATTCTATCAATAATATTAAGTTAAGGCTTTATTAGAAGATGCCTAGTTTGAGTCGTCATCGTATCCACATGATCAAATCATCCTCAGTCATTTGGAGCAGACAGCTTGCATGGCCAACAGTCTGTTAAACCCACCGCTGTGGTCTGAGGGGCTCTCGGGGCTGGTGGCGTGGTATGCAGTACAATGCCAGACTTGCTGGGTAATGGACCAATACAGAAGCTCCGCTGGGAGAGGAAGAGGGAAAAATGGGCCCACACCCACTGTCACATGAGCCCTTACAACACAGCTAATTTATGGGTCCTCCAATTCAGCTTTGGTCTGACCTGTAGTAGAAAGAATGCCTAATGATGAAAACACAAGAGCAACAGCAGCAAAGATTTATTCATTGCTCCTTTCAAAACTAATTTTACTAGGCACTTTAAGTCTCAAGTTATTTTTCATACCCCCCGAAAATGACATCAAATGAAAACAAACAAAACAATAAAAGCATAAAAAGCTGAAAAGAAAAGTGAGGGAGTGTAAGTGGGTCTGAGAGGTTTCTTAAAAACGACACTTGTGCTGCATGATCTGATAGAAAGGTGAAGTGCTGGGAAGTTTGGAGGCCCTCATTTTAAGTTGGACATCTTTAGAGCACTAATTAGCTGAGCTGAGGCTAAACAGCAGCTCAGACGTTTACCCAGGTGGTTTCACCATGTGGAGCCTGATAGGTAATTAGTACAATTTTATATTTAATCCTAGAGAGGCCGACACCAGTGTAATGTGCTACCTGCACTCTGTCTCAGTAACAAGCTCGGCTGCAGCGTCTGCACCACAAGAGCTACAGCTACAGGCAAAAAAATTACAATGCTCACGGTGTGAGGACACAGATGTCATGAATTTGTTTTTTTTTTTTGTTTTTTTCAGCACAATCAAAAGATTGAATATTTCTGATCTTAGAGATATTCACTCTCTGTGAGAAGTATAAGCGCAAGCCCCTTACCATACAAAGAAATTGTTATTGTTACTGTGCCGTTTGATGTGTGGTCAAAGGTCCCAGGGTTTCAGCAGGGTCTTGTGAGTGCTCCCGGGGTTTATAAAGACAATCACTGTTTTATTATCCTTCACTTTTAGATACTGTTGAGAAATCCAGCAGCTTTTAAAAATGGCGTTTTTGACTGCTGAAGAAAACAGCTGCTGATTAATCTTCTGTCACTGGAAAAAGCAGTTAAAAAACCAAATTGTTTCAACTCTAATTGAGGATTGCAGAGTGGACACTTAGCACGAAGGATGTTAGATTTACAAGGTTATTCTGCATTTTCTTTTTTCTTTTTCACCTGACCATGAATAAGAAGCTCACTGAATGCAGCGTTAATGGACTTACATTTTCCCCAAATTTGTCAAAAGTGGGGAAAAGGAACTGCAGATGTGGTGCAGTGAGGAAAGAAGAGAAAATCTGTCTTTTATTGTGTTCCAGCCTTTAATATCTGACAGCCAGTAGTTTATCATCATGGACCACTGATGGTGAGAGAAGGGAAAGGTGGGGAAAACAGAGGCAGAGAGTATCAATATGAATTTTTTATTTGATGGGTTTTATGGGAGATTGCATTTCAGAAGGCTGGCAGAGTCAAGGTTCATGGTAGAGAAAGAGAGGGGAGGGAGTGGGAGGCCAAGTCATAAAGGCGAGAGATAACTGTGCCGCTGCATGAGAACGACGCACAGTGACACTTCTGCTGGAAACACGCATCACAGTATGCCATATAAAGCTAAGGGTTAAAACATGCTGCCTTACTTTAATGATTTGTGTTCGATCTGTTTTGAAAACTTTTTCACTACCACATCTGTTTCTCTCTCTTTCGACTGTACAGACTCCTTCCTCTTTGTCTTTTTTTTCTCCTTCCAACAATTTCACAGAAATGCACACACACACACACATGCGCAAAAACATCTTAGGCTGGCTTCAGGTGTGGTCATAAATCATCAGAGTGAGTGGCTATGATTCCCCCCAACACCAGCAGAGCCAAGGGGAGAGAGGGAGGGGGCACCGGGGCTGGTGGGCCAGAGAGGAGGCTGCATCTAAACGGCTCCTCTCACTTCCTGTGTCCATCAAGGCCACAACAAGCCACTGCTCAGCCTCTGGGCCAGCACATGGCAGACGGCCCACACCAAGCACACAGAGACCGTTGGATGCACATATACACTGAGGCACTCCAACAAAGCACAAAAACAAACACATAAATGCACAGGTAGCGTGGCGTGTAATGCAAAAAGAAAAAAAAAAAGATACTAAATTGTTCTTCATATTTTTACCCCCTACTCAAGTTGATGTAACGTAGTGTGGCATCTGTGGTGAATGTCCACCAGCTAAACCAACTGTTTACTGGCTACATGCTGATCATTGATCACATTTTTACTTGATCAATACTTGATCATTTCAGAAAGGAGCTCAACTATTAAAAATGTAAAATTTTGCTGCCCTCAAATTCCTCTCTCACACCTCTAATCTCATGTTTAAAGAACATATGTTTGAGGACCACCACAGGATATAGTAGAAGATGATGTAGATTTCAACAGGGTCCCCCTCCAGGGGAAACCAGAGGTAAACATCTGCTTGTAATAGCTTTATAAGGTCTGTTTGAAGCTGTGCAGTTGCAAATGATACAACTTTTGACACATGGTAAAACAAATCCCAGAGAAATTAGAGAACTGACATGAGGCTATTTCACAAGATGGGTGGATAAATCATAATTAACAACCGAATCTGCCATTCTGTCTTATTGCTCAAACCTACTGTCTCTCATTCAAACCACAGTGGAAAAGGCGTATTTTGTATTTTCATCTTGTGACACTGACACTGGCAGCACAGAGTATCTAACAAACCTGGCTGATTGATCAGAGAAGGGTTTAGTCTCAGTCATTTGGTCATGAGGACCAAAGGTGAGGACGTTGACTGGCTGAGCTCTGCTCGCTGTTTGATGCATTTCTGTACTGACTAGAGAGATCCTTTGTATCTTAGTGTATTGTTTATACATCAGGCCTCAAGTGATGGATGTAGAAGGTAAGAAAACAAAACAGATGAAAATAATAAAGCACGTAATTTTAAATAAATTAAACTGGTGTTCATGTTTTTGTTTATTTGATGATGTTTTGGTCTTATCAAGAGGTTTTCTTATATGGAGCAGATGATTACTATTGTGATTTAGACTGAAATCTCTCATGGACCTGTCAAGTTGCATTGTTGGTAATGTAGGCCAAGCTTTGACAAAAAAAAAAGAATTCACTGTGACTCCACGTTGTTAAAGGGAGTACTCCCTAAACAGTTAGCTAAATGGCGACATAAAAACAGTGGTGGCAACATTAACACTACTGTAAATTTCTGTGTAAATGGACTTAAAGAAGTAAAAACTCAGCAGCAAAACTGAGCAGCCAGCTGCTCACCGGATGGATCCATCACCACCACTCATCGATTCAGACAAAACAAAGAAATCAGCAAACATAACCCTGAATTTATGGGGAGAAACAGCAGAGTCTTTCAGTCTGATAATCAGATTAATGTAATGAAACAGACTTTCCCATAAAATTGTGGAACGTGTCTCTACCAGCCACACATAGTGCCAATATCCAGAACCTTCACCAGAGGTTTACTGAACATTTATTATTGATAAGTAAAGATTCAAGCTCACACTAGCAGGTGTATTTGTTGAAAAGACAGTTTAACATTAAATCAACTTGGTCCCAAACTTATCATGAGAAAAAGCAGCTAGAGTAAAAACAAAAAAATGAGTGACAACGGTTGGAAGGCCCCTCACTCAGAAATAACGAAAGACAGAAATCTTTGACTGAACAATCACAGCTGAGAGCCTTTTATAAAACTAATGTTATTACCTTCCATTGCCAGAGGAAAAACTACTAATTTCCCCAGAAGAAAAGTTGAGAAAGAGGAAAAACAGTAGTTGTGATGGTGGCAAAAACAGAGAGGCATGAGCTAAGAGAGAAGAAACAGATCGAACGAGACTGAGAGTCCAAAATGAGGAATCGAAGATGAGGGGGAGGAGGAGATGAAAGGGAAAGAAGAGGGGCAAGAAAGTGGACAGAGACAAATAGCCATGGGAAATGGCCGGTGCAGGAGAGCCCGCCTATGAGACAGCCGTCTCAGCAGCCCTAACACAGACTGATAGGCCCACCAGCAGCTGGCCCACTCCAATCCATTCCAGTCCTGTCTGGTTTTCTCCTCATTCTAAAGAAAATATCACATTTCAAGCCACATCAAGCTTACCTGCAGAAGGTGTATTCAAACTATGCAAACTCACTGCCACCAGAAACCTGCTGCTTATTCTAAGCTCAATGCTTCATATTGTTACTACCTGTGCTTCTCAGAGAAAGTTGAGGGAATTAAATTAAACTGTTTGTTTGTCAGCAGTGTGAGCACACAAACGTTTGCTTTGCCTGGCAAATAACCAAGAGGTTTTCACTTTTGCTTCTTTTGATCCGTGGACCTCGACAAGACGAATGCTGGGAAAAATGATTCTTCTGTGCTTGTTTCTATTTCCTCCTTCAGTCTGTCTTGACTGTGGACTCCACTCACCATTTAAAATCATTCTTCAGGTTATTCTTTCCAACCAGGAAGCTGGGAAATTAGCTAAGTGTTGCAACCATTACAATTCCAATGCTTCCACTGCTTCACTTCCTGCATGTGACAAGAGGTTCCAGATAATATCAGCCGTTAACTACAATGGTAGAAGCTCCAAAGGTGCACGTCTTTAAGAGACAATGGATAGATGAGTAAATATCACACAAGCAGAAAATACACTTTAAAGTAAATCAGGCATAAAAGGAACAGAAAATAAAGACAGAGGGCTACAAGGAGGAATGTGAGGATCTTTGTTAGATGTCCATGTATGTGGTTAGATAAGTGAGTGCCACTGTCACCACCCCACAATCCCATTACTTTCCCCAATAAAGGCTTGGCAGCCCAGTGATTACCTCAAGAAAGTGAGAAAGAGGAAGAATCTTAATAGAAATGGGATCTCATTTTTTTTTATAAAGCC
>OMNW01007856.1:0-23401 GCA_900303245.1 Selene dorsalis
GAGAGCACCACAAAATGACCTCAAAGAGTGAACACACGGACTACAAAGAACTCAGTTAATTGTCTTTTTTTTCTGTTTGTTTTTTGTTTAACTTGTCTGAAGTGTGTATTATCCACGGGCTATACACCTGTCTATCACAGGGCCAGCATGTAGAGACACACATTCACATTCACACCCATACCATGGACAATTTCGCCACTCATGCACATGTATTCAGACTGAGGGAGGAACACAGGCACAAGGAGAACATCCAAACTCTACACAGACAAGCCTGGGGATCAGACCCAGATGCTTCTTGCTGTGAGGCAACAGTGCTAACCATTGTACCACCATACCTACACCATACTTTTTTCTTTTCTCAACCCAGCAAGGCAAGGCAGGTGGCCTCCAACTCTGAATCCTTTTTCAGGGAAGGTTCCCATCTGCTGAAAGGGAAGTTTCTCCTAACTCATGCCAAGTGATTGCCAAACTGTTGAGATGACAATTTTGCCACTATAAAAATAAAAGTGAAGTGAAATTGAATTGTGTAACTGAATCTAACTGAATCTCACTTTCACCTTCAGTCTTCTTTTAAGGACAGAAGACATTTCCTCTTCTTTTCTAGGGATTGGGTTGATTAGGAGATGGACCGATGATCCTCAGTGAAAATTCTCTTTATTTATGATGCACTCATAGTGTTTAATAGGGTTTTTACCTTTGATGTATGCAGTACAGTCATCCTCCCTACTTAAATGGTTGTACTGTATGACACTAGAGCTCTGAACTGTTATTTTCCCTCATTCATGCTGTGAAATTTTCTTTTCGTGTATCTGGATATTAAGACAAGTGCATAAAATTTTTGCTTTATAGGTACGACCATCTTCCTTTTTGATTACACCTTTGAATGTGAAAGTTTTCCAGTCTTCTTATATATTTATTTCATGGACTTGTAATGAATTTTTCATATCTTTAACATTTTTCATATGTAGCCTACTAACCTCGCTTGAATTCTCTCAGGTGTTTCTGATGAGTGACGTCCCATTGTGATCATGTGGTGGAATCTGATTGGACCACGTAGGCCTACCAGCCTATATAATAGACAAGGTCTCTGTTTAATCAGTTTGATGCCTTGAGAAAGGTCTGTGACTGAAATGTTGCCTTAATAAATGCTTGAGTGAGAGGAAAGTTGGCTGGTTGCCCTGTTTTTATATGGTAGTTGTGATAATGGCACAGATAGATAAGGTGATTTTAAAAACAAAAAACAAAAAAAAACTTGGACTTGAAATGGCCCACCATAACTGTTGTGGTGGTGACACACCATCACATGCAACCACTGTCACACAATTCAAGAAGTAAACACACTATGAATTAAGAAGTGTGAATTTAGGATTCAGATTGGATAGTGCAAGTAATTACAGTGTCAAACATATCTAAATTAAATCAGTTTATTCAAAAATCAGAGAAAAGAACAATAAAACATTATCCTGATAAACTCCAGTTCCCTATTGTCTTCAAACTGGACAATGTGGGCTGTGGCCTCCAACACTCTCTGTAATGACTTCACAATTTGTCTTACTAACTATGGATGGAAGTACACTTTGACAGGGAAACGTCTGGTAGGAAGTTCAGTTCAGCCAAGAAAACTTTGGAAGGAACATTGCCTAATCGCATCTGGACAGCATTAATGTGCTGATCTCAATAAGATGTTATCTTTGTTTCTAGGAAACATTTTGAGTTCTGGTAAGAGAGGTCTGTTGGGCAACATTTGGTGTAAATGTGTAAATATCCTCTGTGTGTGTAAAATAGATATTTCTACATATGTTTTTTTTAAGGTGTCTAAAGAGGCAGATTTAAGACAGTTCAATCCCAGCTGACATAGGGTGGGGTACACCCTGGACCGGTCACCAGTCTATAACAGGGCTGACATATAGAGGTGGTCAAGGCATGCATGCTCATGTTTCCATCTATGGGCAATTTCGAGTCTCCAATCCACCATGTCTTTGGACAGTGGGAGGAACCCGAGGAATCCGGAAAAAACCCACGCAGGCACAGGCACAGGCACAAGCACAGGCAGTATTAGTATTAGTCGCAAGTTTATCTACAGAACTTCACGTGACAGAATCCATGATCTACTGATCAACTGATTGCGTTTATTGTCCTGTCACCAGCCTACAACAACCTCACCAGCTCTTCTGGAATGGGTTCAGCTCACTTCCTGTTTGTTTTAACTTTAAGCTGTTAGAGGATCATTTTGATCTGAGTCAGCTATTTAAAACTTGATTCAATAGATGAAAAGCCAATTGTGCCATGCTGCAGGTTGAGTAGTTCAAGACCAGTCCTGTCATGAAGTACTTCTAAATAGACAGTGATGTATTGGACTACATCAGCTTTACAGACAACTAAGTGGTATAAAATTTTCAGATTTTCACATTTGCGCTTGGGTGGCTACAACAGAGCCATCAAGAAACAAATGACTGAAAAGTAATATAATACTGAGTAATTTCATGGGTAGATAAGACAAGTTTCACAGTGAATGAATGAAGCCAAGCGGCCATGGATGGTCTAGTTTGATCATCAGACTGATGATCAAACTAGCCTTTCCCAGGCTACTTCAGATAGCTCTGACTGGGGGTTCCCGAGGCATTCCCAGGCCAGGTTGGAGATATAATTTCTCCACCTAGTCCTCAGTCAGCCCGGTGGATTCAAACATTCACAATCAAAAACAATCATTCAAACTAGACCTGACCTTATTATTTATCCCCAATTATACACTGTTTGTGTGCTGAACCCACATGTGGATACACTGAAAGATGACGCCCTTTAAAACTTTGATCATGGAAGGATTGGTTATCAGCCAGCCATGTTTGGTGATGACAGTCTTTTGTCTTTTTGACATCAATCAATGGACACATTACTGCTGGGCATAGGATGCAGGATCCCAAGTCACCCTAATATCTGTATCTACATGTTTTTCTGTTGTTGTTTTTTTTTAACCAATGCTATACAGCTGACCTGACCTTGCTCTGACCTTGATGCTGCTCTTACTCCTCATAATGATTTTAAGAGCTTGCCCAGAATACATCTAAAAAGGCATAAGTGTGGCAGAAAAATACTGTGATCAGTCATTCATTTTATATGATCAGCATTTTTATAAAATAGCACACGTTATTTTCTAACTCATAAAAGGTTACTTTCGATAACTCGAAAAGTGCTGCAACTGCTAAACCATATAACCCAGCCAGAGACAAGAGGAAGTTGCCTTAACCCTAATGCAGAGTCTGTTCAAAGTTATGCTCTTGCGTGGAAATGTGCCAGTAAAACAGACAGACTCAGACAGAAACTGAAGTGTCACAATGAAACTCACAGCCTACGTTTTGCAAAAAGCCCCACTGCATAACATTAAGTGTGCAATGGCGCTCGAACATGCAAAGGCTCCAAACACTCATCAGCCTGTCGTTCTACATGTTGAGTGTATGCTTGGACCAATGCATGGCAGGCACCGTAAAGTAGCTTCAGGTGGAGGGAGGGACATTTTGTGCATTAGTTTTGATCTTCAGATGTTGTCAAGTGCCATTGTGCACTGTCTTGAAGGAAGACAGTGTGGTGCTGCTGCATATTGCCATGAAAGTAGTTTTCAGGCAGTGTGTGCAGTGCCCCGAATGCTTCCAAACGGTCCTCCACTGCTCATTGGTCCAGATCACCCAGGCCTGATTTTTCCCAAGAACCAACATGCTTCCGCTCACAATGAATTCCAGCAACAGTTAGAATTTGCAAGGGCCTTCACACACCTCAACACTCAGCCTCTCATAGCTATTCATCACCTCCTCTACTACCGCAGACCTGTTCGGCCAAGTAGAAAGCCGGTGGCAGTTGGACACCCTACCCATTCATAGCAAGAGGATAATAGAAGGCTCAAAACCCATCCACAAAGCAGCTGACATGCTCGAGAGTGAAGAGGAGCCGAGATCGATGACGATGGCATTGATTGCACCACTCTTCAAAACCAAGAATATGCCCCAGAGACTAAATTGTGTTTCACTACCCAATCATGGTTCTTTTAGTTATGATGGTCAGAATCCCAACTACCTGCTGCCAAGATCCATGTTAGGATCCTCACTCCCATTGTTTCTTGTTTGGTTTAGGGAGCATTCTGTGGCAATCATTTGAGATATAGAACAGATGTTCCATCAAGTCCGTCTACTTTCCAGTGATCACCCCATTGCAATTCCTGTGGTGACATCTCCATCCAGAGAAGCTACCTGATATTTATTAATGGTGTGTCCTACCATTTGAAACCAAGTAAACAGTCCCACCTTTGCCCTGCAGACCCATGTGCTCCACCACGATTAACAAGAGGTCAGTGTTAATCCGGCCTGGCAGAAAAAATTTCTATGCTGATAACTGTTTGTTCATTGCATTCTGTGGACAGGAAGCCAGACTATTGGTGAATCAGTTGAGAGAACTGACATCCTGTGGTTTTGAAATAAGACCAGTGGTGGTGATGTTGCCTCAGTGGATGACAACTGTCATGTAGAGAGAAAGAGTCATAGAATGCAAATGGTGGAACTCAAGAGCCCAAATAGAGTGTAATGAACATGCCCTCGGATCAACCTGCTATTGGCTAGACACCCTGTAGCAGCGGCACAACCCACCTACCCTTCCAACATGAGGTCAATATGATCCCATTGGATGCATACCCCTCTTTAGCCCAGCAGTATCAGCAATTAAGTATTAAGGTATCCTTTGTGTTGACCAGATCATGTGTCACAAAGACATCATCAGATCAGTTCTGGGCTCACTTACCACATAGCAAAAATCATTTCTGGCCCATGGAGGTGGGTGATCTCGTGAAGCAACTAAAGCTCAAATGTAATGAGACGCTATGGAATAATGTTTCTGACTGGTGACTTTTAATATAACCTTAATACTAGTAGTTGTATGCAGCAAGGAATTACTATACAGAACATTTTGTTTGTTTTTGTGAAGTAAAAATAAAACATGCAACTCAGTAGACTCTGTGTAAGTAGTAAACATTTGGACTTTTCTACATTTCTTTTCTAAACTTCTCTTATGGAGACTGTTTGTGGGGATAATTTAGATGATAGATCTTCAATGTGTTCTACTTTTACAATCTAACTAGCTATGACTGGAAATACACTTTGATAGGGAAGCATCTGATAAGAAGTGTTTGCTGAATTTTATGAACTTGGACAGTTTCGGTAAGGACTTTGCTCCATGTTGACCTGAATAAAACTAATTTGCTGATGACTGCATGTGGATGCAATGTGACTATAAACTCTGGAGAGGGAGATGTGTTGGGCAATATTTGGTTAAGTTTAGTTCCTGTAAGTCTGCCAAAGGGCGTCGCTCCCAGATGTTTTCTGTGTCAGTGGAGGAAAAGAGTTGCTAAATTTTCACCAGATCCAGCTCTGGAATCAGAATTCTGAGAACATGAAGGAAAATTTTCTCCTCACTGTAGTATGTTCATACTTTTCTTTTCTTTTCTTTTTTTTTTTTAGTTTTTTCCACTCATGTGAACCAAGTCAAAGTGTTTAGACAATGATAAGATACAAACACATACATGTGAGTATGTTCAAATATTCAGGTTATTCTATTATTCCTTTCAATCAAAATATTGGATGAATATGTAAATCTAACAAACACAAAAGAAGTTCACTACTCACAATGTTCCTATACTTGTTTACTGAGCTGACAACAGTAAGGCAACTAACCTTTGACAAATATATTCCTACTACTCCTGTGATTTTTAACAGACCCAGAGCAAAGTGGCTTAAATAACTGCACAACTGTAGTTGACGGACATAATTGGGCTTTTGTAGTCAGAATAAAATACAGTGTCTAGACAGACAATAGTAAGATATTGATAGACATTATTATGACCTTGTGTTTTTACAGAGGACATTTTGTAGAAATTCTCATAACATGTACTTATTAGTGTGGTAAAAACAAGGTCATATCCCAAAGCAGAATCATTAGATAAAGTTGGCAAATTGAGGCATATTTTATTGTGGTTGAGTCTAGGACCTGAAACAAGAGAACTGCCAGTGAAATGCATGACATTTTGATATTGAATGCTACATCTCTATAATTAAATCAAATGCAAACCAGGAACAAGTGGTGCAGTGATGAGGTTTCAATCACAATTCATCAAATGTAGAATGTATTATGTGGTCCAGTTTTCACTCTAGCATTGAGGAACAAGTAAACATCCTCAAAGGAAGTCAACCTCTGGAGGGTTTTCTGGGTAGTCTGCATTGCGGAATGTACAAAAACAAAAGTAGGCGTTCACTCACACCACAGTCTACAAGTTCCATCAAGATGATCACCTCTTTATCATGCTTGTATTCCATTTACTTACTTTATTAAGAAAAGACAACAAAGCTTACAAATATTGATTAAATTAAAATAATTAGAATAAATATTTTATTTATAACAGAAGCCTATTTTAATGTGTCCTGCACTTCCTCTGTAGAATATATATACAAATGTTAGCTCAAGCTGAAGCAGTACATGAAAAAGTATTGAAGTAAATCTGTTAGGATTCACTTTCTTGGGTTTCAGTTTGTTTGTAGCAGTGAGTCATGCAGCAAACTAGGATAAGAAATACTGTGAGGCGAATAAAGTGTGGAGGACAAAGCAGCCAGAAATCATGACAAACTTGTCTTCTTCACTTCTCTATCTTGGTAAGGTTTACTTTCAAGTTAAAAATTACTTTGTGTCTTGCACAATATTATCAACACGACTAATATCGATACTTACACAGTTTTAACGAGTCATTTCAGCCCATGCTTTGTTTGGTCCTCTGCTGTCATCCTCAAGAATGTTATAACCATAACAACAGGCAAGTTTGCTTAAGCCGGTCTTCATTAAAGAACTGCCACAAGCTGCCACGTAGCAATGTCTCAGCTCCAGACATCCCCCCTCTTTGCCTATTGTTGGTCTGAAGAGTGGAGCAGATTAAGGCCAAATGGCAAAAGCAGAGCATGTGTTACACGTGTGTGACGTCACAATTCCAATCCATGACCAAAACACATCATTTTACAGGGACAGACAAGCAAGCTGGAAAAACAAACCTTGTCAGTACAGATAGTGAGAGTTAGCATTAGCACAACCAATAACAGTGTCAACCACTGCTACCTGCCACCTGCAAGCCAACAAACGACACAAACAATCAGAACAGACTGCAGATGTTTCCGCTCATGCTAACCACATTGAAACATATTTGCTTCACTGGTCATCAAACCCTTGCACAGAGAGCAAGAGTTTACATCAGTGCTGCAATTAACACAGTGTCAGCCATTGCAAGTCACTAGCAATATTGTAAAATGATATAAAAATTACTACCTTACTGGTGGTGGGTGGAACATAAGACCTGATCCCAAATTTCTAACAGGAAATAAACTGGAAATTAACTCTAAATGGTTTTATACCGGTACATCCTTCTTAACATATTTAAACAAACAATCATGTGAATGAATTCATTTATTAGAAAAAATAATAAAACGCAAAAACTCCAGAGTGCATAGATGTTCTGTAGGCAAATGAAGAACAAAGCAGATCAGTGCTTGATTGGTGTGATCTGCTTTACCTCCTTACCAAGTTGATACTTACAGTATAAATATATTTATAGCAAGTGGTGTTGCAACAATGTTACACTACTGTTTACGTATATTAGTTATTTGCTGCCATAATCGTTTCTATAACATTATGGGACCAAACTGGACAAAACTACTAATAGTTTGTTGATTTTGTTCATCAAATCTACAATTAAAAACAGCTCAAGTTGAAAAAAAATCTTCTTCAAACATGTCAGAGTAAAACAATTTAACACTTTATTAGACGATAAGTGAAGTTTCTTTTTCCCAAAATAAGTGAGAATTTGTTGAAATGTTTATGTTCTGAAGAAACCTCTACAAACATTGCACAAGTCTATTACTAAAAAACAACAACATAAAAAACACTCTCAATAAAAAATTACTCAGTATACATGTTTGCAGAATTTTGCTACCACCAATAACACACAAGAACAGAACTTTGGTAAGGTCAGAGAAATTTTGTAAGCATTGAGGCAAACAAGGAGGATTTCAGTAGTCACAGTATTGTGATGATGATTCAAGTTTTACAGATAAGAAACTTTAAATGTTGTATAAAAGAGAGGCAGCCTTAAATAAGTCTTTTGATGACAAAAAGCTTCTATATTACATTCAAAGTTCGGTTAAATGGTCATGGAAAAACAGTAAAAGGGTAGTGTGACAGTGCATTTCAAAATGTAGTGATTACTCACATAAAAAGTATGCCTACTGGTGAGAGGACATGCATGCATGCAAATTATTAGCTCAGTTAATGCTCTGAATGATGTTTCTGGTATCAGGAGAAAAAAGAAGAAAAAAAAAGGAAAAAAGAATTTGGTATAGATTTGCATAGCTTTGTATTAATTGTGAGTCTTATTTACCTGCTGCTTTGGCCCTCAGCTGCTTCTTAATATAGTAGCCAACCAGTATCTGAGGGCGTTGTTGGTAAGTGTGAAGAACTTCGTGGGAGCTGATCAACTGATCCCCCTTCAGCCGATCCAGTAACGTCACGCAAACCACTGCCGCTTTACACAACAAAAAATGGATGATGGAAATTGAACAAAGTTTGAAGACAAAATTGTGCACGACACTGAAAAAGTGCCAGTTATAACATAATGCTGATATTGCGTTTCTCTTACCCCGTAGACCACTCAGTTTGCACATAGCAGCAAAAGCTGATGATTCCATTTCAATATTATGGACCCCTGCTTCTTTGGCTTTAATGAGATAGTCCTGTTTATCCTTCTCGGTGTATGAGCAGAAAGCACCATCCAGACGGGCTTGCCCTGGGAGGAGGGTCACATACAGAGGTAAGCAAGAGGATTCCAAGTGATGCACATTACACATGACTTGGCAAATCAAAGCAGCAGAACGACATACCTTCATAGAAATCAAGTGTACACATGGTGTTGCCTATCACTGTCTCAAAGTGGTTCAACTCTATGCTGCACTGCAACAGCTCCTCAGCCAGGCTTTGGTCCAGATCAGTATTACGCACCACCGTCTTCCCCAGGATAACCTGTTCAAACTTGGGCAGGAATGTGGCATCCACAGACTGTTTGGTAACAACAACAGTGCCAGGGTCAAGTCCTATAAACCAAAGGTGAAATGTAAGATACACAATTTCTAAAAGTACAGAAAGCATAAATTGAAAGGACATCTCTCATTATTGTTATTGGACTGATTAAGATGATTAGGCATTCTGTTCATTCATTTCCAAATTAAACACAACCAAACCTCAGTTATTTCAGACATATCATATTTCATATATCAGGCATGCTTATCAAAATATAAAGGTGGGTATGTATCAGAAAGGATGTCAGGAACTTACTTTAATAAAAGTGAAAACAAAAATATCAGTTTTCATTCAGAAACAGTTTACAGGAAGGCCCCTCCCTTTATTTACGAGAAGTCGGCACTTGCCCGAACTGTTAAAGAATTTGGACTCCCTCTTCTGGTCAAACCAAGAAAATGTGTCTTTATGGACAAGAACTTAACTGTCAGATTACATTTGTACGGGCATCTATTATGTGAAGGACACAAGTCATTTCCTACAACTGTTTACAGGTTATTCAGTTTTACATACACTAAGCTGACCATGCCTTGAAAATGAAGAAAAAAAACATCACCATCAAACCACCAACCTTGAAACAAGGGGCAGCAAAAATTTGTTGTGGTACTTTGCTGCAAGAGAAACCAGTGCACTTCAAAAAATAGAGGGGATTATGACAATGGGAAATTTCGTGTGTATATTAAAATAACCTCTCCAGACATTAGCATGTGTCTTCGAAATGGACAATGACCCCAAACATATTTTCAAAGGTGTGGCAAAACGGCTTAAGGACGACAAAGGCAAGGTAATGAATTGGCAATCTCAAAGCCCTTGAAAATCTGTGTGTAGGTCAGGTCTGTAAATGTGTGTATGAGCAAAGAGGCCGGGAAACCTGTCAGGTGAAATGAGTCAAGATTCAAGAAGCTGGTGGAAGGCTACCAGAGACACAGTATGAATGTAGTACAAGGAAAAAAGTAATTCTCCTTACTATTGTTTTGACATTCCACACTGTTAAAATGAAGTAGTAATCCTCCTAACTCACCTTTATTAAGATTTAATGTCAGGAGTGGTGCAAAACAGAGTTCAAATGTATTTGATCAAGGGGTTTGTAAACCTCTGACTTCAACTGTATGATTTGATCTTGCAACCAATGTGTAATTGGGTGTAATATGATGCACTTATGTGACAAAAAATGTATATCCAAATAATTATCTTACCAATTCCACCTGAGGTCCCAATGCGTATAATTGTAACATCTGTGCAACGTGCATGATGGAGGAGTTTTATTAGCTCATGCAACATTATGGCAATAGAAGGAATGCCCATGCCATGCTGAAAAAGACAACAAAAAAAAAACAGTTGTTTTAACTGGAAGGACATAGAAATTTGCTTTGTATTTGTTTTATATTGGTGTATGGGTGTTTTTTTTAAATCATACTTACACTGACAGAGAGTACAGGGCCAACCTTATACATGGCATAGCGATCTGTTCCAGCACAGATGTTTGGGTACTCTGCTTTGGGGTCCTCCATGCTTAGCTCAGCAGCAATATACTCAGTGAATGACTTCATTCTCCAGGGACTTCCTCCAACACACACAAACTAAGAGAAAGCACGTGGTAGAAACATAAATATTTGCTATTGATTATGGAGGCCATTTTCTTCCAAAAATGAATGTCATAAAATGTATTACCTTGACATCACCAAACATAGCTGGTAGGTTGTGAGTTCCTGTTCCAAGACTGAAGTGGTAGAGGATGTCATCTTTCAGGGCATCCAGGTGTGGGTTGTGCACACAAACACGGCTTTAAAGGAGAAAAAGAATAGATCTTTAAGGATCAGACTGAACTGTCACTCGAGTCATTCGCTGGAGAAATCAGAGATCTGGACGACCAATATCAGACAGGGTTGTTGAACCATATTTTCTCAGATATCCTGCATTATCCTGCATATGCTTTGTGTATTTCTTTTATGGTTTAGAAGTAGTTAACTTTTAAAAACTTCAGCCTGGAAAGAGGATGACACAGTGCTCTGAAGCACTGGAAGCTGACACTCTGCAGGTTTCCTGAAGTTCAGCTAATCAGAGGAAAGTGTGTTTTGAGGAGACCTGTGGTCTGTTTCACTGAGAGGTTCAATGAAGGGTCTGCATAAAAACCAGGTACAGACAGAGAGGATCATGTAAAGTTACTCCAGTGACGTATAGATTAGATAGATTCCCTTTAATGCCACACAATGTACAACTTACTACATCCATGGTTTTGTTTATAGTATCACTCTCTCTGCCAAATATGTATTATAATATTTGTATATCAAAACATTTTTAATATTTGGGTTCCAGGAGTGGTCCTTTAACTTATTTCCATTGCCTGCTCAGGGTGGAGTGAGTTATTAGTTAATTTCAGTGGTTTATTGTGTTCTTTTATTTATCTGCTTGTTTGCCCAATCAATCAGTAACTATGCCAAGCTAGAACAGGTTTTAAGGTTGTAAGGTTGTTTGCAGCGTACATAATGAAGTGTGTAGACTTTGGAAGGTGTATCCTCCCGTAGAGCGCGATACTAGAATACTTTTGTTGTTGTTGATTACAGTGTATACTACTGTGTACAGGAAGTCAGCCAGTGTCTTGTTCATGATCATGAGGAAGTAACTGTGAAGGTGGAGGTGAAATTGGGCGAAGAACTGAAGTTCTGTACCAAAAGCTCTTCACTCTTTGACAGCGAGGTCTTACGTGACCCGCTGCGAGTGCAACCTTAAGCTAATTGCTACCGTGGGAGCAGACACATTACGTAACGTAGAAACGTGACTTAGCCGTGCTTGTGCATGCACGCGCGCATCCTAAGTGCGCTCCGGCATAAAGCGACATGTCTACTTCTACCAGACAACATAACATATAGTACACGGACTCAGGACTAGAGTGTAACTTCTCACCTGCTGCATGACACGTCTGCCTTGTTGTCCTTTGAGTCCATCTTCCTGAAAACAGCTGTGTCCGAACAAAATTTGATTCAGTCACCGGGACCGACACCTGAACGCATCAACACACTGAGGTGGACGCTTAAAGAGAAAAGAAGTGAGGAGTTAGTCTCAACTAACGCTCTAATTAGCACAATTAAGTCGTATGTTTCACACGTTGACACCTCAGCGTATCATCAGACATCGCAACACACAGCACTTTGTCGGACACAGGAAGAGGAGGAGAGACAGTTACAGCGCCGTCCTCACCTTTAAGACAAACCAAAGCTATGATACAAACAACAGGCAGACACTCACCTTTGGTACGTCGCTGCCAGAAAACCGTGTCCCCCGCTGACCAGAAATTAATTTCGCCCTGTGGTCAACGTCGACACAGTTGCGCGAGGATCCAGCCCACGATGATGTGACGTCGAGTGCGTCACAAGCGTCACAACTGGCCCAGTACTGGATGCGGGCCGTGGCCGGCTCTGCCTCGCCCACGAGCAAAGGTGACGAAACAGCAGGTGTGCAATTCCCACGCTAACTGACGTCCAAAAGCGGGAACCACGGTGTGTTGTGTGTATCTAACAGATTACAGCCAACTTCACAACAGTATTTGAACGTACCTCTCCGCAGAGCATCAAAAGAATTCACTGTTACCTGTAATAAGTTGACCTGTTGGACCCATGCCTGTAAACACAAAACAAAACAAAGCAAAAACACAAACAACAAGAGACAAAACAACCACAAAGACAGGCAACCACACAACAAAAGACACAAACCACCGCGAAGAGACTCAGAACCTGCACAGAAAGACAAAATGTCCAAAAACAGACACAAAAAAAACAACCATGCAGATATTTAAACTGAACACAGGGACACAATAACTAACAATTCAGGCTGCTGGCTCTATGGTCCCCAAAAGGCCCAGCTACTGCCTAAGGTCCCCGAGGGGGTTAGCAGCACTTCCAAGCAAAAAGGAGCATAATGTTTTTCTCTGCATTTTAATCCATAGGTAAATAGGTCATAAGTATTTGGTCATGGGTTTGAAACACTTTTTTGTAATAAAAACATGTAACAGCTTATTCCCTGGGACAAACTCTTTTCAAAGTCTGAGGCAGAAAAATGAGACAGATTAACCAATTACATCAAATTTTTAAGAAATTTGTTTACCTAGGTCTTCACTTGTCTGCTTTGAGCTGTTCACATCCTACCTTGTCTCCTGTCTCCACGACTGCCTTCAGTTATATTACTGTCAACAGCAGGCAAGGAAAAACATTCAAAACCTTTATAAATGAAATGAAATGTAATGCCTTGTAAGGGCCAAGACTTTTAAAAACCTGCACAGAGCTTGTATAATGTATCATGGTGGTGGCAATGACATAATTATCAAAACCTGAATTATTGCTCATGTTAATGTTCATGACTGGTTGGTCTGAGATTACTCACCACATTTCTTACCAGAGTTAGTTCCTGTAGATGATATGTAGATCCATAGATGAATTCAAGTGTTTTTTGTGAAAATGATTTAGGCCTACAAGACTAGAGTATTCACCTCAAGTCAACTGTTACAAGTCTGTTTGCTTAGTATTGAGTGTTTTCAATAATCATAGTAGAATGTTTAATGTATTGATATTAGTATCATATCCAATTCGCTCCATGTTGAAAAGGGGAATAGAACAAGAAACATTGATTTATGGTGACTAAATATGATGTAAAAAATGTTTCATGGGTTTCATTAGTTCATCTAAAAATGAGAACATAAGCACCAACATTATCACCCATTTATTAGTGTGAATGCTGAAGGCAACAGTTATGTCATGTTAGATCGGCCTGATGATGCAAACCAAATATTCACCCTCACTTTAACTTCTGTTTTAGCCTTCCTTCACTAATTTGTGGGAAAACCTGGTGTTTTGCTAAATGCTCCCCTGTGTTCACCAGAAACTCCCTGATTTTGTTATCTATTGGGTGTTGAAAAGGGAGTGAAACAGCTCCCAGCTTTCAGTTATACACCACAAAACCAAACACAATCAGCTGGAAGGTGATGCAGAGTTGAGTGATACTTCTCTGTTGCTGTTTTTTTTTTTACTACTAACATCACCTTTAATATTACGCACAGTCTTTCAGTGCATTGCAAATGTTCCTTATGGCTTCTTATGTTTGAATTAAATGTGAGAAAGAAAATGTCAATACACCATACTGTCGAGTCAAACTGTCCTTTATGAGAAGAAATTAACATGTTTGATAGGCATGTTAAATCCCAGTGTTGATGTAACCCAAGTTAATACAACTGATGACATACACAATTTTGTTCACTGTCACTTTAAAAAGGGTTTGTTTTATGATTCCAGTTTAATGATTAATGATGACTCTGCATAAAAGAGCAAGTTTTCCCCATAGTTTCTTGGAAAGTACCTATGAATATCTTATGGTTAGAACGTTCAACACAATATAAATATTTCACCATAACCAATCCCACACAGCAGAAAATAAGCAAAAATGCAACACTCATACTCAAGCAAACATAGTGTTTAGTATAATGTCTGTGCAACTTCACTTCAAATAGCTATCAAATAATAAACATGCAATATAAATGTCACAAGTTAAATAAAATTGGACAAGAAAAGAAAAAAAGAAAAAAACAAACACTCTTTGAGGTAAACAGTGAACACTTGTGCAAATTTCTTAAGGCGAGGGAAGTCTTACTGCCGTCCTAAAAGCAGAACAAAAATATTGATAAGTTTGGGTTTTGTTTTTTTTTACTCCTTATGCCTGAGACTTTATCATAACCACATTGAATTCAATAAAGTAAAACACCTAACACACAGTACAGCATGCAGCGAGATGATGACAGAATAACAGGCCATGGATAATATGCTCAGCAGTTTTCAGATGATCAAGATTCAGTGATCTGCATCCAACTGATTGCTGATCACTATTTTAATAATAACTGAGATTGTGTAACGTGCTACTGTATCAAGATTAAACTTACATCTCTTCTTTCCCATCACCCCTTTCATGAAGCCTTAGGTCCCCAGGATCTCTCTGTTAAAACAAAAAACAGCACAATTATATCTTTTTGACCAATTTGGTGAGAATACCAGATTAAAACTGTGTCAAGAGCCAACTTACTGCCTCAGTTAAGACTATGGGGTGCTCTGGCAAGAATTCTGGCTTCTTCTTGGCCTCAGGACAACTTGCCAGTCCAATTAAAAAGTCTCTGGTGTAAGATATTCTGCCTGCAACTATAGATATATAACATATAGAACATACATGTTTAAACAAAAATCCACATTATAAAAGTACAAAGCAAAAAGCTGACACTCTGACAGGGGGCCACTGTCACACCAGCACTTCTCCCTAATAACCTCCCTACTTGAAATTACATTAACATTACAATGTTTCCATTAAACATATTTCATCTTACCTTCATTATGTTTTTGGAGGTTGACAATCTTGTAGAACTGCTCTATGGTAATGTCTGTCTGTCAGGCACAAGATAAAAAAAATTGGAAACAACATAATCTGGTCTAAATTATCTCTTTGATTGGCTAAATTAAATCATTTCAATAAAAATAATAATTCAAGACATCTGACAAGCAAAACTTAGAGGCCGTCAAGTGAGATGCTTCTCTACTTGAATCACTTGGAGTTTAGATTTGACTTTTTAAAGTGACTCAATAAACAATATCAAGACCACAAATCACATTGTCTGTTTTCACATGTTACAGATAATTAACTGACAAATTGACAAATAATCAATAATGGAAAAACTATTTGTTACAACCCTAAAATATTAGCTTCTTGAGGATTTCTGACCTCTTGATCCCCTTCGTCCATCATTGCCTGTGCGCATGTCACAGCACTTATCTTGGGATCTAAATGAAGAGAACAACTCCTTTAATAACAGCTTACACAATAGAAAACTTTGATCCTCCAAGTTTTAAACTAACTTGTACAACATAACTTACCCACGTCAATATGGAGGCAGCGACGCAGGGGTCTTGCAGGCTCCAGATGTTTTTGGAGGACTCTTCTCCTTGATACCTCCATCTCTGGTGTCATTAAGGTTCAAACATGTTTTAAGGCTACTAGACTCATTCATCATTCATGACATTTTTTCTAGGTAGTGCTGTATTAATCCAGACAGACATTGCTGATGTTTCAAGGTGTTAGTATTGTTCATTCCGATTTGGGTTTTATGTACAATTTGGGACTCTGTAATGAGTTTAAAAGTTCAAAAAAGTTCAAATCCGAGTGAAAAGTTAAAATATTGTAGGCCTCAGTTGGTTTCTCCCAATTCACAGCAGGCTGATATGCAATAAAATGAAGTGTTATTCGTACGTCTTGTCCAGATCATAACTATCCTGCACAGGTTTGATAACAGGATTACGTTTCTGAAATTGAGTTTTTCGGGAAAAAACAAAAAATAAAACCATAATATTGTAACAATGACCATTGACAGTGACTACTTTGTGATGACCTCGTCTGAATGTAGCATAACAGCTAACGTAGGCAATTGTGGATTATATAGATTACTGAAAGGACTTAACTCGGTCCTATAATGTTAGTTGACAGTTATCCCACAACAGATAACTTCATAACAATTCGTAACGTTTGAACACGTCGTGAAAAAAAAACGATTTCGAAAAATCTCTCCACCTAAACTGTGGAGGCAGATTCGGGGGGAAACAGGTGGAAAATTCCTGTTGCCCATTGTAACGTATTCATGGCAGACATCTGTGTAACCCGTACACTGCATGTCAACGACGGAGCGGCTACCATTAGCGGTTGTGTCAAAACGTTTACAACTCACTGCTCAACTTGCTTCACGGGCGTGATTGTGTATCGATATTTTCCTCCGGTTCATTTTTAAACAGTGTCACCGCAACAAAATCACAGTACAGTAGCTAACGTAAACTGATGGCAAATGAAACTTCATGATGATGCAGAAGTTCGGACAATTCGAGACGGTCGGTCTAGCGAGACTATTGATCCGATAGCTCATATTGACACGTTCAGGATCCTCGTCCTTGTCGTTTTACTTAAAAAAAGACACATACAATGATTAATTATTCACCTGTGGTTCTACCAAATTCCTGCAGCGTGGTTATCTGTCTGCTTACCTCACCGGTGTCATGCTAGTCGTTGCCAAACCATAACTTCCGGTACATCACTTTCAAAATAAAATCTATTTTTTTCCACGGATGCAGGATCATGACGAACGGCTTACAAAGTAAACACTTTAAGCCTGGATAGAATTACTACTGTTAGGTCTGGCTTATGTTTTACCATTAAAAGGCAATACTTTTTCCAATATGTATTTGTGACATTGTGAAGGGTGGTCATGACTCCAAGTTCAATTTGCCTTTTTGAAAATACAAAATTGATGTTTTCATCATCTTCCTATGCATTAACAAGGGTTTACTGTGTTTGCTGTGTAGTTTATTTTCTACTTCCAGATCCATTTAAATTTAGGGACTAAGATTTTTCAGGGGATGTTAAAATGTCCAACCCAAAATTCAAATGATTTTTCACATTTCTGTGTGTTTGTGTTTTGTCAAGTGTATTACGTTAAAAAAAAACAAAAAACTTCTTCACTTTCAATGATAAGGTAAAATGTGTATATTGTGTGCTGAGTCAAACTCTTTTTCCTAAGGAATCCAAGAGAATGATTCACAGCTGTTAAATAATGTTAAGACTAGAGAGTGCAGCACTAATTAAAATACAGATACATTCCTACTGTGGAAACTTTTACTCTCATTGATTTTTTTTGCTTAAGTGATGCTCTGACTGAAAACTGGACTGAAGTTTTATAAAATGCAAATACTGTACATCCAAACGTAAAGTTCAGTAACAACAGAGAAATCATTTTATTTACAGGTTCATTTCAGAGAGCAAAATGTTTTTGCACAAAATTGAAATTCTGTTTCAAGATGATATTAAACAAAAAACTTTTCAATGAGAAAGCCATACCTCAAGTATTTAACTTTAAGATTAGCACTGTACAGAAAATCCATGTTTGAATCAGCAGGGCTAGACTGCCTGATCAAAAAAACAAAATCAGTAACTAACATTACTTGGTGAACCCATGGCACATAAATCAAAAGGCGAAACAGAAGACAACTGCTTGTCTTTCATTAACATTGTGTACTTTTTCAAACCACGCTGTTAGGGCATGTTGGTGGCATGAAGCACAATGTAACTCAAACAAATATTAGCTGTATTTTTCTTGGACCAATGGGTCTTCCACTCAGTTCCTTTACTGCTGTTAAGGCCTCCTGACGAGACTCGAATACCACAGTTGCAGAGCCTTTAGGTTTTCCGCTCTGGTCATACAGCAGTGAGACAGACCCAGGGATAATGCTATATCCATAGCAAAAGTCATAGATTTCCTCGCTTTTGATTTGGAATGGCAAGTTTGTTAACTTTACACAGGTAGGACCGTCAAAATGCTGCTGCTGGACAAAGTCGCCACGAACACCATTACCCCTCTCCCGTGGAGCACCAGGACCCACCTCATAGGGTTCATAATCACGGCCTCCATGGACTGAAGCCTGTCCATGAGGCATCCTTGAGTCAGAGTACTCAGCGTCACCAGGGCGATAGGACCCCTCACTGCTCCTGCCTGAGTACAACTCCTCTAGTGGCAGTGGCTCTAGCTCAACTGGCTCTTGTACCCCTGGTAGCTCAGCACCGCACATCAACTGCTGCATCTGAGAACGTGAAATGCAGTTCAGCATGACTTCTGACCCAAGAAACCTCCGTCCGTTGAGAGAGAGTGCTCTCATAGCCTCCGCCTCAGACTGGAATAGAATCAAAGCCTTTCCCATTCCAGCACCCCTCTGGTCAAGCATCAAGAAAACCTTGTCCTCGTTGATATTAAACCCATTAAAGAAGTCTATGATCTCAACTTTCCTCACATCAAATGGCAGGTTCCGCACAGAAATGCACACTTTTTCAGAGTCATTAAGGTCACTGGTGTATGATGGAGGCCTCTCCTGAAATCTGTCACTGGAGTATGATGGAGGCCTCTCCTGAAATCTTTCACTGGGGTATGATGGAGGCCTCTCCTGAATCCGTTCAGTCTCTCCAGAAGATCTGACGTCCATACTCTGAGACTCCAGAAGTGTGATCATGCTCTCTCTTGAGATTGGACGAGTAGAAGCCCAGCGATTAAAAAAAAGTATTTTTTCATGACTTAAGGCCTCACAGTAGTCACGCTGATTCTTGAACAACACAAAAGTAGACCTAGTTTTTTTTCCATCACTGCCAATCAAGTGCAGGATCTGGTCATCCTGAAGCTTTGCATGGTGGAAAAGCTTTTTTATGTCTTCTTTTTCAACAGCATAGGATAAATTGTCCATTATAACACAGTACTCGTTGTCAGAAGGAGCAATGGGCCTCTGGGCCAAAGGAGATGGTGACCTCGCACGATATTGAGGATTCCTCTGACTGCGAATAGGTGATCTATCCCGTTCAAAGGATTTGTTCCTGTTGACAACCATTGGTAACCTACCAGAAGCCCTGCGCCAATCATGTACAGTTGTCATAGAAACCTCTATATATCTTGACCCGATGTATTCCCTATCCCTTTTCAGGCCTTCATTTGCATCCTGTCTTGTTGCAAATTTGACAAGACCTCTACCATTGTTTGCTCCACGTTCATTTTTCAATAAGACTATTTCATCAATAAGTAAGCCACCGAAAAAATCACGTACTTCCATTTCTGTAACAGAGAAGGGCAATCCTTTTAGAAACACACATAGAAAGTCATCACTATTGTTTGAAGCCCTCTGTTGCTGGGGGGGAGGGGTTTGACCCGATCTACTACCCGATCTCCTGCCCACCTCAGGGCCCAGAGATTTTTTAGCACGCCTTGCATTCTCCTCAGCTCGCCTCCTTTGATCCAGCTCTGCACTTTTTGCACTTCTCTCAAGCATGATCTGCATCTCTGCTTTACTACTGAGTAGCAGTGTAACAGGTGAATCCTTAATGTAACCTCCTGATCGTGTCATGGCTCTCCTTGCATCTTCATCCGAAGCAAAGATAATGAAAGCTTCATCTCGCTCTCCACCAATTATGTGAACCCCTCCATCTGGAATTTTGAGGCCGGTGAAAAACTTGCGAATGTCCTCCGAACCTGCTGTGATTCTCAGTCCCTGTAAACGGATGACGACTGCCATGCTGACGCACATATGACAGCACCTGCAGACAGAAGGGTATAAAATAGCATTATTGCCAAAAGAGCCTCTCTAGCTCAGCGTCATTTTCCTGGTAGTCCAATGTAACACCACTGAATGTGTATACCAATGTGAGGGAAAGGACCTGAGGCACAAGATGACACCATTTCTGTCAGTGTCCACAAAAACTACCTTAAGAGAAACAAGGTCACTAAATTCAGATTGGTGGAGGTAACTACAACATTTCTGACAGGCTCCACAGCCCATTACACACAATATCAACTCATAGCATCTGCACTTTGTTAAAATGGCAGCCAGCTTCATTTAAAAAAATACCAGCACCCCATCTCTTTCCCACTAAAATCATACTTGGAGCATGTTAGATCAAGTGCTACACAACACTTAACAATTAACCACGCAACTTCATTATTACCAAGATATATTCGAGAAAAAATCTGTTTGTATAGCATGAAAAGTACAGTCCAATTCTGATCTAAATCATTAAAACCAGTCCACAGACAGTTGTGGCAACTGTCTACGACAATTATTTAGTTTTACTATAGATCAGTTTAACAAGACTATGTTACGCACCTGCACCAATAATCAACAGTATTATCTACTTGTGCAGAAAATGAAGTGCACATGTAACACAATTAAACCATCTCACCCACCACTCAAATCAGTTAGACTATTCTAATCAATCACATTCAATGCAATACACTCATAAATATGCATCTCTCAAACTGAAATTTCAAAGTCCACCACTTTGATTAAACACAATTTATAAGATTATAGCCTTAACTTCCCAGAAAGCAACAATCCACAGAGCACTCCACACAGTGATCCTGCACGCAAGCGTTGCCCAATACTGGTTTAAATTTTTCATGTTTACCACCAAGTATTTCCATTTACTCATCGAACGATGTGGTCAAGACACCATTTGAATAAGAATATCTCCATTGCGTTTGAAGAAGCCTTTGTAATGGTAAAGTCTTCATGATCCACGATAAATTCAGTCTTGAAATGCAGACTTTGTAGGCATGCAGTCCTTTAACTAAAACACAGCTGCCATGTATCACGGGCAATATCACCATTACACGTATGATATCTGTTGTCTGTAGCAGAGATCGGCACCCTGGTTTATCCAAAAACAGCAGTGTCCCCTTTCCTTGGCTTTTCCTTGTCTCTCCACTCGCCTCATCACCACTTCACCCTTGATACACCAATGCAACTGATACAGTCCAACACTTGTTCTGTAACAAGTGTAATTGTCCTCTGAGATAACAACAAACAAAGTTACCTTACAAATGCAATCCCATTTTACAGCTGAATGGCAAAGATTACATAGTTGGACCTTTACTTCAACACTGAATGCACCACCATGAAAGACATTAACAAAAACTCATCCAACGTTTCATCTCGTCCACTGTTATACAATGTTATACACTACATTCACTATGATATGGGTAGCACGTTAGCTCTACATATCTGAACCAAAACCTGTAAGTTTATTAAAACAAACAAACAAATAAACATACTATCATGATTAAGTAAGTATAGCCACCAGATAACAAGCTACGCTTCTCTGAGCATCTGGCATTGAAAACTCGGAGTAGCTAACATTAGCCAACTTAGCCGTCTGTCAGCCAATACAACTTTAATACATACATATAACAAAAAAGTAAGAACATAACCCAAACCCAGGCGATTGCCGAGTGATAAATCAACCGCGTGACACCTAACGGTGATTTCCGGGTTATCGATTTGCGTAGTTTAATCCACCGAGCGTGACAAATTCACTCACTCCTGCTTAACAAACCACAAGAACCTTACACCACACACACACTTGTCTTAATCAACGACATTTCGTGACCAAGCCGCGACGCTAATTGTCCTTACACTGGTCAAACATCCAAGCGCGCGACCTCTTGCGACGCACATACACACAAATCCCACAGTATGTCGAGTTTAGCTAACGTTAGCCGTGTAGCCAGCTAGGCCTCACGCCTCCTCCTTAGCTTGTGCGGATACAGTCGTTGTATTTACAAAAGACGTCATAGTACAGCTGTCTAACCAACGAGAAACTTACACAATTAACAACCAAATACTCTCGTGTAAAAATCGAAATTAGACGAGATAAATGGATTTCGTTTGAAGCCTCTTGGCGACCTCGTCTCTACCGTCAGCCTATGGGTGAATGGTCCAGTTTCTGCTGATGGCTTCGGCAAACCAACGTGTAGGAGGCGTGCGACTCGTCTTGTTAACTGATGCCGCCGCCTACAGTTCTGGAGTGTCTCGGGTATGATGTTGCACTGCTGCAGATGCCTGTTTTCAGCATGGTTCAACGATTCTCAGCGACACATGACACTTTTATAAATTGATCTTGTTTCAAAAGACATGCACTGCTGGGATTTCCACCGTTCCCCTATGTGTTTGTATGAGACAATTACAATTACAGTTACAGTAACTAGTATTGTTGTGTGGGGGACGCACAATGTCCTGATCTGGTTGCAAACGGTCACAGACACTTCTTCCATTTCTTCCAACCAAGTGCTGCTGCATTGCCCTTGCGAAGTCTAAATTCCTATTCCTCATGTAATAAAAGCAGAGATCAGTCCCTAGTTCTTTGTGCAGAAACCTCAAAACACACAACCAGTCATAACAATGTTTTCAGCTACAAAAATATGAAGGAAGTTCTGCAAAAATGTTAAAACCCTGACATCATGGAGTCAGTCTAGGATCACATGAAGGGACATTAAGATGCCAAACAGCCTAAATTCACATACAATGCTTTTACAAGCAAAAGGTGGTTACACTAAATGCTGAGTTACTTCGGGTTATTGCATTTTTGTGCAGGAAAGTTAATCTATTAAAAAAAACTGATGCTATTGATAGCATCATTGATTAATATTGGGTGTTTGAAACATGCACAGTGGGCTGCAATATATTTTTTATTCAATAGCCAGAATGAAATACACACCAAGCTATTTCACTTCAGTTTTTTTTGCAGGATCCTCAATGAGTTAGGGTCTGATTTCTTTGCCTCTCACTGTCCCATCACCGTGTCCTTCCACTTAATAACAAGACAGAGGAGCTTTTAGTTTTAACCCGCTCTCTCTATTTTTTTTTTTTTTGGTAAGTCG
>OMNW01007856.1:23421-41706 GCA_900303245.1 Selene dorsalis
TTTGTAAGTCGTTATTGATAGCGCGGACCGGTGGTGCGCTCCAGGGTTCGCGCCAGCTGTGCACCCACATCATGTGATGTTGTTGAACACAGCAGCAACAGCCATAGAGACACAGTGAGGATCAGTGTAGAATAAAAAGGTATCCCAAAATACACGTTCACAGCCCCCCCAGTGGGTCAGATTGACAGTTTGACTAAAACGTACATGTTGGCCAAATTAACGCGTTTTCTGTGGGCTTAGTTTTCGTGATTATTTGTCATTTCGATTTATCTTGCAACTCTTGGCTAACTATGTGAGCTCATGCTAGCTCGATAGTACCAGGATTGACCCAGGCTGAAGCTGGGGCGCAGCAGCAGCAGCAGCGGAGCCACTGAGCCGACGATCATTTCCGACAGCTCCGTATGGATTTGACGGCAGCATACATCGCTGCTTGATGTTTTTCAAAGGGTCGATTACCAGCGATTTCAAAGATGGGGGAACCTTGTGACCTTAAACACGTCGTAAAGTAAGTATCTCGCGAATCGATGTTCTTTGCTTACTTTTACGTTGATTTTGGTAAAACCATCTCACTACAAACAAGACAAAACATCATTAGCCAACATGCTAGGAAAGCCGGGTGCACAGAGTCGAATATATGGGTCCATTACATCCTAAAACGGAAACGCATAAGAATCCTTCCTGCGCTTTCATAAAATCAGAAAAGTAACGAGCTTCCCACTCATTGTGAAAACAGTAATAACTAAGACTTTATACTCTAGGTAAAGCTCAAACAGCGGTTAGCAAATTATAAGTTAACAGCATTAGCGTTAGCCAACTAGCTGCTAGTCACGACAGTTAGCTAACACAGCTAGTTAGCCATAGATGCTAGTGGAGTTGGGCTAACCGTGTTCATTTATACAACCCAATGTGTTTGTTTACTTCTGCTCCTCTGTCGGCGATTGTGTTAAACGTCACATATGTAGCATTTCCGAGCACATCGTTGTTGGTTAGTTAACATTAATTGACAAATTATACGGAGCACAACACCGGCTGACGCTATCTGCAAAGATGGCCCACGAAAGCTCTGTTGGTGTTAGCTCGCCCAAGTTAGCGTTAGCTGCTTCTCCTAATTTTTTACAGTCGAAAAGTTACCTTTATTTATCTTTTACCGTCAGCTTACTACTTATGTATAGGTTGTAGTAAAGCTAATTAGCAAGTGGCGAAAGTCTGTTCAACCAAATCGGCAGGTTTGCTGCACACCCTCTACTCGTTTTCACAGTGGGTATATTCATCCATTTAAAGGCCATGTTTTGGCTGCATCCTCTCTTCCCGCACAGGCCATGCGTTAGTCAGTTTCCTAATAAGCTTCAGATCTCTCAGTTTGTTTTCATGAGCGTGTCGATTTGTTCTTTCATATTAAAATCCATTCTGCAGACACGCTTTGTTTTCTGTAGGCCATTTGCTTGCGCTTTACATGTTTCACAAATAGATACATGTCTTTTCTTCGTCTTGCATCCCATGTTTTCCATGTATTTCGTCCATAATAGTGCTATTTATGAACTGTATATAAACGTAACAGTTTCTTCATGCTGATCTGCAGTTAAAGTAGAAGAGATCAAAAGTAGAGCTCAACAGCCCGCCGAGGTGGGAGAAATAATTGTGTCAGTGCAGACCCGTTCATTTAGACGTGCAACGGGTCTGCCACATTGTAACGATTGATAAGAGGGACCTAAGGAAGGGATGTTTGTATGTCATTAATACTCAACAGCTGAAAGCACGTGACACCACTTATTGTTTTAACTGGTGTACACATACAGATACAATACATATAAAGTGTTTTGCACAAGCACCTTAAATACTACCTTTAGTGACTCAAATAAAAACCCACATTTCTGCATCTCTTGGATGCTGATGGTGTCAAAATGATTAAATTTATGAAAGTTTCTGACAGACTAGCTGTAAGTTGTTGTGGGCAAACGAGACTCAGTTCATTGCAACCCTATCTTTCTTTTTGTCAGGTGTCCTGTCACTTTGGAGGGCTCATTTCTCTGATTTGGATTATACTTGGCCAGCAGCCTCTTCAGGCCTTCTAATCCTAGACGAGTTTCTCAATGGACTCTCTACTCAGGTCAGAGATCAGCGACTAGACAGCAAAGAATGCAAATCACAGTTTGTACTCATGTTTGGAGTAGTTTGAATGAATTTGGAAATATGTATATTGTGGTTATCAAGTTGAGTTTTCTTTTCAGGACACTATCTGCTCATCTTTCTTGCAGCTATTTACTGTTTGCAAAACATTTCAAGGCTTTGTCTTTATTTTGTGTGCAGATAGTTATTACAATTAAGAAACAAAGACTGTCTCCTGCAAAATGTTTTGGCTCTTTTTTCAGTATCTAGAAATATCTTGTCTTCACAAACTGTAGTCATCTATGGAAGACACGCCTCTAAATTAAAGTGAAGACCTTTAGTGTAAAACCGTTGCATGAACATGAACATTGAAAAAAATGCTTGGCTTTGGATACCACATATGAATAACATTCCTATATTTGGTGTATCAAAAAAGCATGAACATGCCACATAACATAAGAAAGGAGCGGTTAAAGGTTTACTAGGTCCAGTCCATCGTTTGATTGTAGGCTGCTTGTTATAGCTCTTAGTATATGTTAGAATATCCCTGCAGTAGTGTCTCGCTTTGAAGGTCACACAGAAAAAGGAAAAAATTAAATCCTAAAGGATTAAATGACCCAGTTGTTGCCTAGCACCCATATTGAGCTTACCCTAAGGAAACCATGCGAACTTTAATAGGACAAAAAGAGGAACAAGAACCCAATTATTCTCTTTACATGTTGAGTACTAAACATATCTGTGCCTCATTGTTTTCTGTGATTTGTTTATATCCATGCTTGTTAAAAGAACCCTTTCCACTGCATGGTACCATCTCAACTAGGTTACTCGTGTTTTGGTTTTCCATCAGGCAAAAGTACTGTACTTGTCGTATGGGTGGACGAGCAAAATGACAGCTGTCACAGAAACATAAACTAGTTGTTAAACGCTGGGTAAACATGATAAACATGAAATCATTTATCTGTGAGTGCCACTGTTCTGTTTGTCTTGTTTAGATGGCTTTGACCCTCCACACGATACATTGTTTAGAGACCGGAGCCATGCACGCTGTCATTGTTTACTTTTAGAACAGCAACCTGAAAAATCACCTTATGGTGAATTGAGGACAGGCTGACATTTCTCTGTGTGTGATATTACCCTCCATTGCTCATGTGTGTGTTATGTTGAAGCTTCATGTGTCGTCCCTATAGTGACAGTACGTTGAGGGAAACTGAGCCATGCAAAAATTTGTGAGTGGTACCAAAGAGTCAAGCTGAGTCAGTTAAAGTCAAAATATACTCCATGTTTTGTTTACAGTGTGGTTTGCAGTTTATTTTCTGTTTGTTTACTTTAATTATGGGGTTAGTGATGAATATGAATTAAATTATTACAGACTCACAAAACTTGATAAACTCGTCATTGTTCCAATAGCACAGAATTTCCATTTGTTTACCTGAAATGCAGACGCTTTTCTGCAAGAAAATCTTCATTCAAACCTTAAATTACTTCACATATAAATAATGGAATCTGTCATCCTATCCTTTGACCATGCTCAGCAGATAAATTGCAACCCTAATGTAATATGGTAAACATAAACACTCAGGATCAGGGAAACACTGCTGAAATGGCAAATAGCTGTTCTTGTATCTTGTATTCCTTCATGTTTCCTTTTGTGTAACATTTCTCAAGGTACATGCATTATACAGATATATGCACCACACACATATCTATTGTACATACATGTACGTACACTATATACATTGATATGTTTGAACATTGAACACATTTCAATCCAACACAAGACAAGTTCATAAGAAAACTGAACCATACAGCTGTGTTTAAGTAAGGCATTTTTATTTTGTAACTTAAGTAACTGTGGTTACTTATCCCTTTCCTTCAGCTTTTCCCGTTGTTCTCTGTTTAAAACTCGGAAAATCCAGTACATCTAATATATATTCGCCAATGAATTTGATAGCATAGGCGTACCATCTATCATTGACCTTTCATTTATATCCTTTTCTTTTAGTCACTGTCTCTTTCATCATCATTGTGCCAAGTAGCTATATTAATTTTCCATTTCCTGTCACTCTCTAATGAATCCAAAAAAAAAACAAGATCAAATGGTAGAGATGATTTAAAAATGCATTCTATGAGTATCTATAAAAAGTCTGAGACAAATTTCACGCATGCTTATTCTGAGTATAAATGGCCTTTGCACTTTACAATCTAGAAAAATAAAGATTGTTACCTAGTTCTGTATGGACTGTGCAAATTGATTTGTCTTTTCTCTCTTTCATGTTCCCATGGTGTCTTATGTAACCACAGAGAGGAGGGGAGTGGTGCCTCGGTAAGTTTTATCACAAAGCTAATGAGTACTTCAACAGTCTTTGTTATTATATAACCTCCATATTTAATTTCACATTAAAACATCTGGTCACTGTTTTATTAATGATTTCCATTTTCTGTTATTGCAGGTAAAGGTTGAGGGACTATCCAAGGCAGCTCTAATGAAAAGCCTCTCACCCAGAGTGATGTTGTCCAGCCATCTCTTACCTAAAGGGACCAAGACGAAGGTCAACCTAGAAGATCAGGGTCGTCAGAAAGTGTCCTTCAGCTTCTCGCTTACCAAGAAGTCACTGCAGAGCCCACTCTTCACCCCTAGCAGCCCTGACAAGTCTGTCACTGAACCTCAGGCTGCCTTGTCACAGTCAACCTCTGACAAAGGAGGGCAGAGTACAGACAGCAAACCTGAACAAAAGCAGACACCTGTGGTGCCAACATCAATAGCAGAGACATCTTCTCAAACACAAGTCTCCTCAGCCACTAAATTGAAACCAGACTTGGCAAAGATGCATTTCAAGAAGCAGATTCTCAGTGTCTCTGTGACTGAAGATCAACCAATGTCCTTTATGCCAGAAGAGCAGCTCTCTTCTGAATTGCAACCTTTGCAGACAGAAAGTAAGATTGCAAGTGAATTCCCCATACCCCAGCCCCAGAATGTCACTGGTGTCGGTCTGTCAGAGTTTTCTCACCTTGAAGCCTCTGAGACAAGGGTAACCCCGAGCCTCAAGAAGCCTGCTGCTTCCTCAGGAAAAGATGGAGAGACTCCCAGCAGTACTGAACAGGATAAGGCTTACAAAAGGAAAACCAGGTCCCAGTCTATTAGTGCTCCCCCTGGCTCAGAATCTGATGGAGATTCAGTCCAGATGTCTTCCAGTCGCAAATCAGGTGACTCCAAAAGTAAAACAAACTCTGACAGTAGAAGCAAAGAGGTAAAAAAGTCTTCCTCTGGTTCACATATGGAGGAAAAGGAAAAAACTTCCTCAAAGCGGTCAGAGCATCATGAAAGATCTTCTAGTTATTCCAAATCAGAACGTGATTCTAGACATACATCATCACGCTCAGTGCGATCAGACAAAGATCGCAGGCGGTCCAGGTCCAGATCACGGTCAAGATCAAGAGGGTCTCGAACAAGTTCTTCTCACTCCAGATCAGAGAGGTCCAGAGTTGACAGAGGATCGCGCTCAGAAAGGTCATACTACCATGACTCTGACCGGCGAACACACAGGAGTTCTCCACGCAGAGAGAGAAGACGTTCTCGTTCTCGTACTGACAGAACTCGAGACAGTTCTGACTCTGAGGATGACCATAGGAAGACAAGGACAAGGACAAGTGACTCAAGTAGATCATCTGGTCATTCAAGCTCACACAAAGAGTCAAAATCATCTTACTCAAAATCAGAGAGAGTCTCCAAATCTATAGATTCTCCTCACTCTTCAGAGATAGATAAAAGAACACAATCATTTAAGTCTGAAAGGACTTCAAAACGATTATCAGACTCTGATTCACAGCGCAAGTGTTCTCCTGATCTGGACTCCAGTTATCGTAAACCTAACGCCCATCACAAGTCAGAGACCAACAACAAATCCTCTTCTTCCAGTACGCATACCCACTCTCAAATACATGAAAAATGCCAAAAAGGTAGTTCCAGTGACTCTGAGGCAGAGCATAAAGGAAAATCATCACAGGGCCTCGACAAAGGCTCTGGCCCTGAGGAGAAGAGTAAAGACCCCCAAAAGAAAATTAGTAGGCCAGACTCAAAACAGATGACCCCTTCTAGATCTTCTGTGAAAACCACTGGACACGATAGACAATCAGATGATATGTTTCACAGTTCTAGCAAAGCACTGTCATGTGCAACCACCACAGATGTTTGTTCTCAGCGTGAAAAAGAAAAAACAGATTGCCATCTAGATGGAAACGAACATGGTAATCAGGATGATAAGGAGATAGTTTCATGTACTGAAAAGGGTTTGCAAGAACTGTCACCCACGAGAGCAAAAGACACCAAGTCAGATCTTGGTGAGAATAAAAGTACCTCAGCTCTTACCTTGAGTGAAAGCCTAAGGCATGTCAATGCCACCCTGGAAAACTTGACCAATGTGAAGGATAGCCTTTCTTCTAATCAGCCACATGTGAACTCAAATGCAGCTGTCTTAAATTCATGCAGTCATGATGAAAGTATCATGCACAGCCAGGACCAGAAAGTCATTGGCTGTTTACAAGGGCCAAAGTCCTTACCTGATACAGTAGATGTACATGTTACACAGAATGTCCAGCAGAACACTAAACCTGAGATTGTTGAGATGAATAAAGTCGAGAAGCAGCCTGACACAAGTGTGCCACTCAAATTTGAGTCACAGTACTTTGAACCTGAGAACCAGCTGACGTGTGGACAGCAAAGTATGGATAATGTTAGAAAGAGTAGCGGTACTACCAAAAAGTCCAGATGGGATATTGTTGGACAGGATACCTCGGAGAATGATAATTCACAGCGGACGCTTACTGTAGAGAGTAAGTCTACTGTTAAGAAAATAATATCTGTCAAAAAAATAGAGTTCTCTAAAGACAATAGTCAGCAAGATTCTGACGTTAAACATAATATTCAACCAGAGGCTGAAACACATTCCACTTCGGTAAAGCAGACTGAGATCTTTAAGCAAGACACTGGCTCAGACAGCACATCCATGATCGATATATACAAAGACCAAAGTGAGCCTTCACGAGCAAGCACCAGCATTGAACACTGTGACTTAGAACGAACTCTTTCTCAAAAAACAAACACGGATGAGCTTCTGCACTTAAACGATGCATCACAGGTTGATGCGGCTGCAAGGATTAAGAGTTGGAATGGAGATGACCATGAAGAAACATTAAAGGACAGCGGTCATAAAAACAAATTGAGTAAGAGAACATCACTTCATCAGGATGCTTCAGGAGGTCAGAGCGAGGCCAGTGATAGTGACAACTCAGAGTACGACTCAGACTGTGGAGAGGCTATAAAACGATTGCACTCTGTGGTGGTGGTGCCAAAGAATTCTTCCCTAACAATGGATACAAAGGACACTGGATCTCCCTGTAGTCCTATGAATATTTCAGACCTGTACAATGCTAATATAACGGCTGATATGAATACTCATGAAGTCAGCTCCCAACAAAGACTGGGGAGTCCCTCCACTGCATTTGGAGAGACCAGTGGTCAGCGTGTTGGTGCGAATAACTCATTCAATAGCGGTATGTTGTGTCAATCCCAGAGCAATATGATCGATAGCACCAGTCACTCTGAGGGTTCCAGTACCATCAGTTCCCTGCCTTACATGGTTGGTAATATCAGTGCCCAAGGAAGTGCCACAGACCCAGCTCACAATTCCAGACAGTGCGAACAAGGGCTCAAACAGCACACTTTAAGTAGCAGAGGTGAACGGCTGTATTCCAGTTATCAACGTGGTGACTTCTCAAATTCTGACCATATCGGCAACAAGAGTGGACTCCTAATGGGTTGGGATTTTTCACAATCAGAGCAGCCAAGCAGTACATACCAGCAGCCTGATAGCAGTCATGGGCCACAGTTAACAAACACTAAGTTGACAGAAAACTATCCCAAAGGACAGGAGCACCGGCAGAGTGATACCATCTGGAACCATCAGTCCCAAAACATGCAGACTAGCAGAAAACCCTACCTCCATGCACATGAACATTATCAGGACCCCACAGGTGAAATCCATCCCGACTCTCTCACTAATGACCATGATGACTACAGTGGGGATAAACCATCAAATCTTAGTAAAACAGCTGTTGAATGGAGCGGATCTAACACAGCAGGGTCATCAAGCTTTGTACAAGGCCACGAAATAAGCAGCAACAGTAGGGGCTCTGTTGTACCTGATCCCCCCAGAGAGGACAACTTTAGACCCCACAGAGGCAGAGGGCCTCCCAAGAAAAGGCGTCAAGAGAGAGAGTCAGATTCAGACAATGAGGCAGAGGCTGGTCCTGCAGGCAAAAGGGAGCGTCAGGGAGATTTTGACATCTCTAAGGAAACCCCTGTCAAAGCGGAAGTGCAACGTCCATCACTCACTCTGCAAGACTTTCAAGATGCTAATAAATGGAAAGAGATGGCCAAGTCTAAGAAGATGCCTCCTTACTTTGACTTGATTGAGGAGAACCTGTACTTGACTGAGAGGTAAGTTGTCTTCCAGCTTGACTGACACAATATCAAGGTTTGCTGGAGCAATGAATGACCTCGCTGTGTATTTTAAATGTCATTTGCAGAAAGAAGAGCAAGTCTCATCGAGATATAAAGAGGATGCAGTGTGAGTGTCCAGTGCTGCCCAGAGAGGAGCGTTCAAGAGGAGTTTTGGCTTGTGGGGAAGACTGTTTAAATCGGCTACTCATGATTGAATGGTAAGTTGATTATTAATGGTAAAGCGGTACCACATGTTAGAGGCTACGGCAGGTTAGGAAAACCTGAAAATATAACAAACTGGTTTTGAATTGTCTCTTTACTTTGCCTTATTTAAAAGATTTACTACTTGGTACCTACTTCAAGCCCCCCTAAAGCACTGAAGCTTTAGTGATGTCCCTCACTTCTAAATTACTTTGGATATCGGCTCTGCCAAATGAGGAGAATGTAAATAAAATGCTTAAGCTTTAGGAGGTCTAGTAACATGATGCTCCAAATGAGACAAGATGAGAGTCAATATGGGTCATGTTGTAGACTAGGCCTGGATGATATGGTCTAAAATTTTTATCATGGTTTAATTTGCAGCAGATATGCCAAAAATGGTATATGTCATGGCATATTGATTTATCTTAAATGTTTTTATATAAATGCCTCTGAGGGGCTAAAACACCACAGATATGGTAATCTTGAATTACAAGCACATATTTGACCATTAATGAGCAAAACTGAATTTAAGAAAGCAAAACATTCTTTTGCTTACTTCATATTTAAATATGTGCTGTGTTAATGCAACTGTGGTGGTCAGACAACTTCACACACACTGCACACCTATGGGAAACAGAGTCACCAGTTGACCTAGAGTGCATATCTTTGGGAGGAGCCGAATAACCCAGTGAGAACCTACTCAGGCACAGGGTGAACAGACAGACCCCACACTGAAAGGCCCATGGCCAGAACCTTTTTGCTGTGAGGTGACAGTGCAAACAGCTGTATCACCTCTACAGATTTTGTCACCAGTTAAGCCTAGTGTGTCAAAAGTGGTAGGAGCCTCACTTTAACATAGTCTTATTTTTCTGTTCTGAACCTCTTTTCTCCTTCTAGCTCGTCAAGATGCTTGAATGGAGCCTATTGCTCTAATCGACGCTTTCAGATGAAACAGCATGCAGATGTTGATGTTATCCTCACAGAAGACAAAGGTTGGGGTCTGCGGGCAGCTAAAGATTTGACTTCGTAAGTTCTCAGTACAACATGTTAAAATGTTTTTCTACCATTTTAACATTAAAGGTTTCACAAAAGTTGTAGTTATTATGGTTCTGCCTACATCCCTCTGCTAAATTTTCAATGTTTGAACAGGTTAATGTTTTTTTAAGTGTCATGATTGAAAAACAGACAGGATGATTCAGGATTATTTCTATCTCAGAAACACCTTTGTCCTGGAATACTGCGGGGAGGTGCTGGACCACAAGGAGTTCAAAACAAGAGTGAAAGAATATGCTCGCAATAAGAACATCCATTACTACTTCATGTCCCTAAAAAATAATGAGGTAAGAAATGATACATGCGGTTAATGTTCATATTTACGTTGCAGTCTGGTATAATGACTCGAGTAAAGTGGCTAGCAGACGTGTTTGACGTTGCATTATGTCTCTTTAGATCATTGATGCAACGTTGAAGGGAAATTGCTCCCGGTTTATGAACCATAGCTGTGAGCCCAACTGTGAGACCCAAAAGGTACAGTTGCAAAAGAAGGCACATTGAAATAGTTTTTCAGTTTATCCTGCTGACAGCTGAATTACCTGATGATAACTTTGCACCCCAATTTCAGTGGACAGTTAATGGCCAGCTGAGAGTTGGGTTCTTCACCACCAAGGCTGTCACTGCAGGGACTGAACTGACATTTGATTACCAGTTCCAAAGATACGGGTACTGTTTCTCTGCAGTTATTTTTTACACACTTGTATTTTCTCCTCTTTATTCTTTCGGTGCATGTGTGAAAACAGTAGATTCGGATTCATTCTGTATGTTTACATAACAAGTGCATGTTTTACCTTTTAAACCTTTGGTTATGTCTTTGTGATTTCACCTTTGTTTTATTTAACCCTCCAGCAAAGAAGCACAGAAATGCTTCTGTGGTGCACCCAGCTGCAGAGGCTTCCTGGGTGGAGAGAACAGAGTTAGTGTTCGAGCAGCTGGAGGGAAGATGAAGAAAGATCGCAGTCGAAAGAGTGCTCTCACCACGGTTAGTTCTTTCAGTCGTATTTGAAATTCGTTCTGTCATCTGTTTAAAATGTGACCTTTATTAAAAATGCACTAATTGCATCACAAGCTCCCAGAGCCTAGTTGTGATAGATGTTGTTTATTTTTATATGGTCTGGATCCTAATCTCATAATGACAGACTGCCTTTGGTATAAATGCCTCATTGACAAGTCAGTTGTAATAATAATGATGTAGTTAAACATGGCTGATAACAATTTGTGAATCGGCATATATTCCCCTGTCATTACCATTGCGCATTTGCCATCATGATTTTGGTTGTAAATTGTATTAATACATGCTGAAATGTGTTAACAACACTGTGAGTGATGACCTCATACTATCCTACCACAGGTTGATGAGGAGCTGGAGGCTTTACTGGAGAATGGAGAGGGCCTGTATGATGAGAAACAGGTGGTTTCTCTTTGCAGACTAATGGTCCGAGTGGAAACAATGGAACAAAAACTCATCTGTCTCAAGCTCATACAAGTATGACCAGAGCAAGTAACGATTAGTTTGACAAAATAGATACCACAAGTCCTCTGTTACGATTTGGCGAGAATGTTGCGACATTAGTTGTTATTGTTATTTGCAGTTGGTAATATGCTTATTATGCACAGGATACTCAAAATCCATCATGCCTGAAGCAGTTCCTGGACCATCACGGGTTGTCTCTGCTGTGGATCTTCATGGTGGAGCTGTCTGAAGCCAAAGGCAACAGTGCCAACAACATTAAATTGCAGTTAGAGGTGAATTACATTATTTTTTTTTTTTTATCACACCGATAATGTGGCCACCTGCCTTTATTTAAATCTTCAAAGCCAAATTGGTCATATATTTTCTGTATGAACGCTGACAATGTATTTTGTTTACAGATTATGAAGACCCTGACTGTGCTTCCCATATCAACTAAGAACATGTTGGAAGAGAGCAGAGTCCTGACCTTCATTCAGCGATGGGCCCAAACAAAAACTCTCCCTCACCCTACTGAAATGGATGGCTACTCCAGTGAGAACACCTCCCGTGCTCAGACACCACTCAATACTCCTGATGGTTCCTCCACTAAACTAGGACCAGAACTGGATGGTGACACCTCCAAACCTGCTGTTTACCGCCGCCTTAAAATCATCAGTGAAAACAGTTTGGACAGTGCTCTGTCTGACGCTAGCAAAGCATCAGATGGGAAGGAGGAAGAGGAGGAGGATGATGAGGAGGAGGAAGATGATAACTCAAATGCAGGACTTCCTGATGCCAAACAGTTGAAGGCAGACACAGTGTGTGAAACCACAGATCCAACAAAAGACACGATGGAAGAGCCTGAGAAAGAGGTCAAAGAGGAGAAAGATGAAGAGGCAGGGATGAGTTCAAGCAGTCAGCTCCAATCACAAACAGAGGAGGTGAAAGACAAAATGGAGTTGGATTTGGAGAAGGACACTGAGTTGAAAGAGGACACAAGTGAGAGTTTGAAGGACGAACCTGAGGAGTCAAAGGAGACAACTGAGGAACAGGAGGGTGTGGAGGAGCAGACCAGTCTGGCAGTGACAGAAAGGGCTGAATTGGAAAGTGACCAGTCTGCTGCTGAACTCAAAGTTCTTGAGCCTGAGAGTCAGTCCATTCAAATTGATGTCGCTGAACTTCCATCTGAGCAGCCCCCAGAGCAGATGGAAGCACAGTCGGAGACACAGGAGTCTGAGAAAGCTCCTCCACCTCCACCTCCACCTCCTCCTCCTCCTCCTCCCAGCAGTGAAGTGCAACCTAGTGAATCTACCACTGATGCTCCCCCAAGCTCTGAGATCCCAGAAACCAATATGCCCTCTGAGGTCACAGCAGCCCCTGTGGACCCATCAGTGATAGGAACTCCTTCTCAGGATGAAGAGGAAGGTGTCTCAGATGTGGAGAGTGAGAGGAGTCAGGAGCCCCAGCTCACTGTTTTGGATATAAGTGGCATGGCTGCCAGGCTTCTGGATAGCTGGAAGGATCTAAAGGTGAGACATTGTCAATCGTGTAAAATGTAAAGATTTCTGTTTGTAATCTGTTTGCATCGTATTGTATTCTGAAGTTTGAAGTGAAAGCCGTGCTTGTCTGTTTAGGAGGTGTACAGAATACCAAAGAAAAGTCAGGTGGAAAAGGAAGCAAATGGTAAGTGAGTCCATCGCTGATTCTTGTCATAGAACTATTTGCATACGGTTCAGACTAATTTGTTTTTTTTGTTTTTTTTAATTCATAGATCGCAACAGAGATCGAGACACCGCTTTGACACCACGCACCACTTCTGGTAGCCGAGAACGTGAAAGGGAACGAGAGAAGGAGAGGGAGCGAGAGAGAGACTATGACAGAGACAGGGATCGAGAATGGGACAGGGACAGAGATCGTGATCGCGACCGGGATCGTGATCGTGATCGAGTCTCTGACAAAACCCCTCGCAGCACGGAGAGACGGAGGAGACGTTCTGCGTCGCCACCGTCATCCTATGAAAGAAGCAGCCGACGCACCGAGGAACGGTACGAGCTCCCATCACTGGTCTTACACTTGCGTATATTGCACGCCACAGTAAAGAATTGGTATTGAGCTGTGGTATTCTCTGAATCTTTCAGGTTTGACCCATCCAACAGCAACAAGACACCAAGGGGAGTCAGTGGCAAGGAGCGCAACAAACTGTCCACAGAGGAACGCAGAAAGCTGTTTGAGCAGGAGGTCGCCCAGAGAGAGGCTCAGAAACAGCAACAGCTTCAACAACAGCAGCAACAGCAGCTTCAAACTATGGCTTATGACCCTGCACTGGCCTATGCCTCCAGCTCTGGCTTCATAACCTACCCCCCTGGATATCCCATCCAAACCTTTGTGGATCCCTCCAACCCTAATGCGGGCAAAGTACTTCTCCCCACCCCCGCAGTTGAACCCACCCTTAACTACGAACAGACTCCTCCTCAGCGTCTTATCTCAGACATGGGACTTCCCTCTCCATCCTCCACTTCCCAAGCCACTCCAGTTGCTAATCTCTCTCAGCATATCACCACCACCAACCTCTCCACTGCAAACCCCCAGCAGTATGCCCAGCCAACTGTAGCAACTCAGGACGCAAGTGTAGCTGTCCTCTCTGTACCAGCCCAGACGGCCCCTCAGGTGCAGAGCCAGCAGAGCTACACCACTCTATGGGACCCTGCCACTCAGCAGACAGTGACCGTGCAGACCCAGCCAACACAGCAGTACGCCACAGCTCCAGCACAGGCCCAGACACAGACAGCCATCTATTACCAGGGCCAGCCTTGCCAAACTATCTACAGTATCCCCACCGCCTACCCTCAGGCTAACACTCCAGTCATACAGGTAGGATTTCTTGTTGAATTTTCTGATATTTCAGTATTTTATCAGTATGAAAAAACATGGATTAATTTGCTTTTTTGTAATGAATACATATCTGAGGTAAGCAGCTAACATGCTTTTACACTTAATAAAACATTTCAGATCCATAATGTGTAAGATTTTTTTATTTAATGCTGCAGCTCAGGGCAGTGCAGTACATGTGTCACTTCTTGATTAATATCTGGAATGTACAGAGCACCTGTCTGATCTGATTGTACTTTGAATCTCTGAAGGCGTACACTGAACCCACAGCCAGCTACCTGCATGGCCAGCCGGTGTATCCTGGCCATCAACAAGGAGTGGTGGTGCAGCAGGGAGGCACAGTCACCACCATTGTCACATCCCAAACTGTGCAACAGGTAACGCATTCACGCTACAACTGGTTTCTCACATATGTGGGATGAAAAGAAATCCAGTCCAGTGGGTTTTGTATTGGATTCATGTTTTTTGGCAGCATGAGGTTGCATTAAAATGAACTGATTGAGAGGTGTTGTCACAGTGTCAAGGGACTTTGACATCGTTACAAATCAGCTTTGTTACATGAGGCGCCCCTCTGTCTCAGAGTGACCACAAGGGGGTAGTAGACATCTAAATCAACTCTCGAATACAGTTTTGGTCCATGACCTGTCTTATATAATAACCAAGTGTTTTTTAAGATCTGTCTCAAACATGGAGCTAATAAAAGAAAGTATTCAATGGGCTCCATCTCTAAATAACAAGCAAAATAACACTCACCTACAACCACATCTCTATCTTTAAACTTCTAGCTTATGGATTTTTTTTTTCTCTTGGCCAAACTCAAAACAACTGTTGGTGCTACATTAATGGATTTTTCTTTTCTCCTCCCTAGGAAATGATTGTACCCAACAATGTGATAGACCTGCCTCCTCCCTCTCCCCCTAAACCCAAAACTATCGTCCTACCTCCCAACTGGAAAGTGGCTCGAGACCCTGAAGGGAAGATCTACTACTACCATATTGTCACAAGGTTGGTAAAGCAGTTTGTCTAATGCAGTGTGTGCCTATGTCTTTCAAAAGCCCCAGTATGTCCCTCCATGTCTCATTCTTCCCTCTGCACATTAGGCAAACACAGTGGGACCCTCCAACCTGGGAGGGAAGTAGCGACAACACTAGTGTGGACCATGAATCTGAAATGGACCTGGGAACACCTACCTATGATGAGAATCCTTCCAAAGTGAGCTTTTAGTTATTTAGTGTCTAATGAAACCTTAAGTTGTGTGCTAGCCCCTTTTGTATACAAGAAAATCAGCAAAGACAGAAATATTTTCCTTCCCTTGACAATGACGAAGAATCATTCTCACTTCTTTGTTTGGTTCCCAGGAAGTTTTGTGCTTGGATGCTGAACATGATTATAGTGTTTGTTCCTTGAGGTAATTGAAGATGCTGCACCAGTGATTACTTTCAGATGTGTCTGAAGGAGGGAAAACGAAAAAAAACAAAAACATCAGCACAACACCATATCAGTGACTGTTTATGTCCTCACAGATGACTCCTCACAAAATGGCTTCATCAGAATCTACATAGAGGCTTGAGATTTGAAGAGAGAATCCACTCACCCCACCCCCTGCTCAGCTGTCTGTCCCATAGCCTCAAGGCCGTGCAGGGAGGGGTGGCTTGCTCATCTCCTCTTCCTCTGCCTCGTTTGTTTTCCCTCTTCATTTTTATCCTAACTTTGAGGATAATAAAAACCATCTGGAAGGCTTAGCATTCATTTATTTGCGGTTTCTTAAGTATATGAGGGTCCCTTTTGTCTTTTTAAAAAGATGAAAGAGTAAAAAAAAAAAAAAAACCTGAAAACTGAAATGAGGAGATCCATGTTTTTATATTAAGTTTTTCTGCCAAGAACAGCGTCAAGGTCATGGACCATTTCCCAGTATGTGTTTACACAATGGTGGTGTCCATGTCCATCATTGAAAAATATGACACATGCCCGGCCCGCACATGGTTCAGTTTGACTGTTTCTGGATTTTTGTCCCTTGCCCTGTACGTGTGAAACCTTTTGTGCTCGCTTCTGATCCTCACGACTTTGTTGTGGGTGCAGCCAGTCAGCTGTTGCCTGTTTGCCTTTGTTGTTGAAGGCCGAGGCAGGAGAGGTAGCATCCTGGCAGGATATCCCTGCTTTCTGTCGAGTAGCTGCTGAGCAGGTGCTGTTTGATGCCCCACTGACCTTGATAGCTACTGTTCTGCAGTCGCTTTTGCCATGTTTGGTTGAGCCGGTGCACAGGTGGGGCCTCTGTTGCAGAGGATTACTTCATTGTATGGAATAGTGAGGCTGTCTTTAGAAATAGTCTGATGAAAGATGTAGCAATTGGATAAGACTTTGCTTGTGACACGTTACACTTTCCAAGCCAAGAGTTCAATGTGAAACAAATTATGTTTGTTTACAAACATGCATTTTTAATCAAATCATTTCTCTCTGCCGTTATATTGTTACAGTTCTCCACAAAGACGGCTGAAGCAGACACTTCGAGTGAGCTGGCTAAAAAGAGCAAAGAGACGTTTCGTAAAGAGGTAAGCCTGCACAAACTTTATTGAATTCTGAATGTTTCAGTTTTCTAGACCTCTACACCTTTGCATACGCAGAAGAGAATGTCTTCTATTCACAGATGGACATCCCGATTTGACATATTCTTCTTGTCTTTATTCCTGTGTGTGTGTGTGTCACTCAGATGTCCCAGTTCATTGTGCAGTGTCTAAATCCCTATCGGAAGCCGGACTGCAAATTGGGACGCATCAGCAACACAGAAGACTTCAAACACCTGGCTAGAAAGGTACAATAAGATGTTTGTACTTGCGTGTGTTTTTTTTTTCCATTAATAACTGAGAAGCCTTCAACCCTTCATCAGCCTCGACATGGTCAGAGCACAATGAAAGTATTGGTCAGCTTTTAACTTAAAAGGAAAAAAGTTTTCAAAGTTTCCCTCAAACCAGAACTAAATAGTTGAGCTCCCACGATTTCTTTCTGCAGCCAAATGTTTTTGTATTCTGACTCTGCAAGAGACTAAGAACATATTGTACATGTAAACTATTATCTGCTCTTTGTTTCACTCATTCCTTGAAAAAAAAAAAAGCTTTGCAACAAGCATTTCTTCAAAGGGAAGCATTATTTTATTTCTATGGTTCCCAGTCTGTCCATGGGTTGTGTATGTGGGGAGTGGTTTGCGCTGAGCGCCACTCGGACACGCCATGACTCCGAGAACATGGGCACAATGAACAGAAGAACGAGCAGGGGTTCACTCATTCAGAGATTGCATTTTATTGTCTCAAATTACAAAGGGCAGAGTCACTGAAGGAAGCATCAAGGACCCAGCCCTTCCACCACCACTTAGATATACATTGTAATTACATCATTTACTGTAGTCTGGTGACAAGAAACATGTCCGACTCCTCTCTTCTGCTCAATCTTCCAGCTAACTCACGGCGTTATGAATAAGGAGCTGAAAGCCTGCAAGAATCCTGAGGACCTTGAGTGTAACGAGAATGTGAAGCACAAGACCAAGGAGTACATCAAGAAATACATGCAGAGATTTGGGTCCGTATACAGGCCTAAGGAGGACACCGAGGTCTACTAGCCTCCAAGGCCACACAAGCTACACTTGGCTCTGCGTTAACACAGGAGAAGCACAGATTTGCCTTTCCCAGTCACTCCTACATGTATGAACTGGCCAGCCTGAACCATGAAGTAGTTTCTTATCTGTATTTATAACGAAGAATTGCACTGCACAGGAGCTCTCCAGGCCCCATGGATCATGGAGGAGCCCCATTACTAGAGACTGCCGGAGACTCGAGCGCTGCTGAACGACCCGAGACTCCAGGTGCAGTGTTTTCAAAGGACAACACTGAGGGGTGCTATAGAGACTAATGTTCTCACTGACCGTTTGATTTTTAGCATTTTGTTTTTCTTCTTCCATGTGTGGCTCTTAATGTTCCCAAGATGATCACCTCAATTCCACTTTTTAAACTCTTTAAGCCCTGAATAAGGGTTTCTCAACAGAATCAGCCCTGGTACCATACACATCAAATATCTTTGTTACTTTCCACTCTTA
>OMNW01007857.1:16424-30581 GCA_900303245.1 Selene dorsalis
GCAGCACCACACAGCACTCTGTACAGAGCTCACAGAGATGGAAAATGAGGTAAATAACTTGATTCACATAACAATTCCTCAATAAAATGACCACTTCCCTTTCTTCGTCAGTTATCCCCCTTTGCACATGAATAGTTTTGTAAGATAAAGTTAAAAAAAAAAATTGTAATTGCATTGAACCTAAATATTGTATGATTGACCTGATTCTTTTCTTTCGATTTGTGTTTTTTATTTATAGGTGTGCGGCAGATGTGCACCACAGTCTGGGGAGAGACTCCACGTGATGCTTCAAGACCCAACCCTAGATCAGTCCCTGAATGTACAGATCAACATCATGGTAAGTGTAAATGCATCCAAGTCTTCTCGTTATCTTCCAGAGCAGATGCCCTGTGGCCACAAAGATCTTCAATTATCTGGAGGATCTGCACTTGGTCTTGGCTGCTAACAAAGAGCTGCAGTATGAGGCATGTGGCAAATACTTTGAAGTGTTTGACCTACCATGCACCACGAAGACACAGATCGTCTGTACAGTCGGCCAGGCATTTGAAAATACTGTAGAAAAGCTCACCAAGTACATGTCAGACGGGCAGCAGCTACTGAGTTTCTCCAGGTGGTCAGGGTGTTTGACCCCTGCTACATCTCATTCCTGTCATGGCTTGTAGCTTGACAGGTTTCATTGAAGTGCCAAGTGATGATTTTTTCTTATTTCAGGAGCCGTGCTCCAGCTGCACCATCCAGCGTGGTGGATTTGGACATGTTTTGGATACAGGAGAGACTTCCTGTGCTAAGTTCCTTGGCCAAAAGATACAAAGATGCTGTCTCAAACCGAGCTGATGCTGAAGGCAGCAACAGCATTTACAAGCTGGTGTTGTCTAGCCGAAGGACATCAGGTACCAACCGAAACCTCAAAGCCTTGGTTTTCCTTTACCATAACCAACGAGTCTGCAGTGGAGCATTTGAGAGGGAGAATATCGAGGAGGGGGAGGATGGGGGAAGGTGTAGCAGATCAATATTCTTTATTTTGTAAAGCTAAAGATTTTTTTTGATTAAAGAATGTTTTGTGAGTTTAAAATGATACAAGACGAAAACTTAAATATTCCCATCACTCTGTGATGTAGCATGTTTGCTTGTCATTGGAAGTCATTACACATTAAGTGACATTAGTGACAACAGAGTGTGGGGGAATCACTTTCTTTTTCATCAAATCACATTTTTTGCCAGCTCCTGCAAGTTTTGCAAGTTCCTGCAATTTTAGCAAATTCCCACAGTTTCATCACATAAAATTCATGATATTTGATTTTTAAAGAAAACCTGCTGCAAATTCTAGGACTTTTGCCCACAACAATCACAACAAAACTCTGCGTTTGTCTGGAGGGACTGATATAGAAACTGTGTAGGAGTGTAAATAGTATTTAATCAAGGTATTATAATAATCTAATTTAATAATAATCAGCACTTTACGGCATTCTCTGTTTCTACCATTTATCTATCCCTTTGCACTAGCAGAGTCCATAGCCTATTTTCACTCATTCGTGCTTGTTGAGACATGTCTCTGAGCTTTCTGATATCTGCTTGCTGTATGTTTTCTGGACAAAAATATAACAGCTACTGAGCTCACAGATTCACAGATTAAAACTCAGTTGCAACTGAACAAACTATTTGTTGATAACTGTGTAACGTTGCTGACAGTGCTGTGAAAAGTTATGAGATTGCAATGTGTCAGCCATAAACCCATATTTGCCACTATTTGTATTTGAGTGCATGAAAACTTAACAACATAACATATGTTCCTATAGACATAAGAAAGATGGTGAAAAGCCATTCTTAACCAGTGTGACAGTGCATTGTCCATATTTGGTCATCTGGAATTTTCATACATGTCCATGTCATACATGTTCCATCAGACACTATGATGTCACAGATGGAGTCAAGAGTTCAGTTTGGCCAGACCAGCGAACAAGTCAGTGAGAGGAGACATTTCACCTAGGCTGGGAGGAGGTTACCATCTGTGAGATGAATCTTCACTGACTGAACCATGGAAATATTTCACTGATACAAGATCCTAAGGTAAGACGATGATTTTTAATTCAAATTTCAAGGTTTATGGAGCAGAGGCTATAGGTTGGAGTGGACACTTCAAATAAATGTGCCAGTCTTAGGTATTTACATTGTATTATATTGTGTATGTATTTTTGTATGTTTATTTATTTTTATTAGTTGATGTGACTGGGGCTGTGCACATCAATAAAGATTTCAGTAAATGTGCCAGTCTTAGGTATTTACATTGTATTATATTGTGTGTGTATTTTTGTATGTTTATTTATTTTTATTAGTTGATGTGACTGGGGCTGTGCACATCAATAAAGATTTCAGTAAATGTGCCAGTCTTAGGTATTTACATTGTATTATATTGTGTGTGTATTTTTGTATGTTTATTTATTTTTATTAGTTGATGTGACTGGGGCTGTGCACATCAATAAAGATTTCAGTAAATGTGCCAGTCTTAGGTATTTACATTGTATTATATTGTGTATATATTTTTATATGTTTATTTATTTTTATTAGTTGATGTGACTGGGGCTGTGCACATCAATAAAGATTTCAGTAAATGTGCCAGTCTTGGTCTTTGTAAACATTACAAAAAAATTACATTGTGTATATATTTTTGTATTTATACTGTATTATATTATTTATGTAATTTTGTATGTATATTGTATTATTGTATGATGTTGTTTATGCTTAAAATATAAAATAAAAAATAATAAAAAATCTCATCTCATCTCATCCTCCTCACCTCCTTTGTGGTACTAGAGTTAGACATGTTTTCTCATGTGCACTTTAGTTAGGGAGCTAAGTCTTTGTCATTTGTTTTTGGTTTTTCATTTTGTTGTTGTCATTTATATTTATTATTTTTTCAACTATGAGATGATTTCTCAGGTTAGCTGAAGAATTCAACACCAAATCCTTCTGTACACCATTCTTCCAGCAAGTATGACTGCCCAGTGTGTGTCTGTCTTTTTATCCCCTGCTGCATCCTGGGCAGCAACAATACTTACTATTGTTTTCCAGAAAAACATGATTATGTGATCATATAATTCAATGCATAATCAGCGAAAGCCTGCATATTATGTGGCGGCGGTGCAGTTTTCAAAGACTGCACTTTCGCCACAAAATTGTGCAAAATATTTGGAGGTTTCATGATTTCATAATCCCCACATTTTCAGTGCAAAAACATCATCTTTGCAGAAACTTGAAAAATGTTGCATGTTTACTTCACTGGACCAGCCATTTACCCCGCTGCCTTGGGAAAGTTATGAGGTGATTATGAGTATGCAACGTGAGGCGACGTCGCCTCATGCGAAAATATAAACAAAACTGGGCATGCTTGGTTGGTGCCTCTTAAGACAAAAAGAAGTTGATATATTTATGAGTGAGGCAATACTAAGGCAACGTTAACATCAGTGTGCACCAGAAATTCAGCCCAGATGCTGGCAGTGGTCACACAAATTTGCTTCAAGCTAATTAATTACAGCAGCACGGTGCAATGCAGATCAAAATGTTGGAAAACACATTTCTCCAAACTGAGCAAGGGAGAGTAATGATCCGACTGCGAACCACAGAGACGGACTTTTTTATATAAAGAACTTTGTTTACATTAAAACTACAGGTCTGACCAACAGGCCGTCACTACGCTACAGGGACTTTTCCTAAATATATGTGTTTGATGTTTTGTGAATCCTACGATTATAATGAAACACACTCGATTTCTAAGTATTTCTTCCTTGGACATTTATTTGTATATGCAGATGGGGCGCGAGCGAGAGAAAGAAAAGTGACCGGGTTTGCTCCAGTTTTCACATAGCTATCGGCAAGAACTGAAATAGGCCGGTTAGAAATGAAGAGAGGAAAAACATGAATATACATCCAAGAGTCTTGGTCTCATTCTTGGGATGTAAGCGAGGGAGGACTGAAAAGTGGGACAGGTTCAGTGATAACAAAACTGTCACTGTGGGTCAGCATGTCTGCTTTTGTGAGGACAGACTACAAATTGATTTTGTAAGCAGTTACATCCACGGCACGCAGCTCCACGGACCAGCAACATGCTACTCGGCTGTCAGTTGCCGGTGTTGTGTCAGATCCCGTTTCACCCACGGGCTGTATCTCTCCTCCTGTTTCCCATGTAGCTCTGCCCTGTTTGAAAGGTGAAGGAAGCTTGTATGTGGAAAGACGTCGCCTCAGAGAGTCGATGGTGCTGGTTACTGGGTTGTTATTTTGCTAGGCTTTAGTTTATGATCTACAGCTCTTTTACAGTTGTTCTGTCTTGAGTTGGTGTAGCCTACACACCCACAGAGACCCGATAAAGCTTGACTTTGTGATTTGTTACCCCACATTTCTACATTTTTCCTGTGTAGGTATCCTCCAGACAAGGCCAACATTGGACTTCTGCTTTGTTGAGTGTTGTTTCAAAGGCTCTGTAGTAGTGGGGAGTATTATCATTCAATTGCTTTTGTTGGTTTACTGGGTGTGGTTAAACAAGAATGAATGAATTTGTCAGCATGATGATGAAGATATTAATTTCAAACATATTGTGAGTGAAGATCATTACTAATGTTCCTTTGTTGTTACATATTTTTTGTCTCTGTATCACGAAGAAAGTCTAAACAAGTTTGACAGGAACAAAGTTTCTGATTATGATTCTGTAAAGATCCACGAGAAGCAATATGGGAAATGATGCCATTCCTGTTTCACAAGATTTTAAACAGGCAGGTCAGAAAACAACAATAATAACTGAGAAAAGAAATCAAGGGTAAGGGATTTGCGCCTTATTGGCTGTACCTAGTCTCTGATCTGGCAAGATATTTAGCATACTCATCTGGTTGGTGAGCTAAATAATCTGGATTTTGAAATGTTCATACATACCAGGGGTGTTTGTTATAAATATTAATATGCTGGCACTTATTTAACTCCACTCTTTGCATGTTGCTGCTGTCCACCCGTTCTCATCCCAGCACTCTGGGATCTCTCAGACTCTGTGAATTCAGCTCCTGTGTTGTCTCTCTCTTGAGCAGTTTCTGCTGTCGCCATGGTGACGCAGCAAGCCACAGCTGCAAGTTGAAGGAGTTCAACCATCATTCAGTAAGACTGCAGAGCTGAGAGCGGAAGCCGTCCTGGCTGTCTGAGATGGTTCTCGCTCACTTACAGTTTGTCGGAGTTTGTCCCTTAAACGGCTCACATGCAGACTGTGTCTGATGATGCAACTTACCAATGTCCCCCTAACACCTCTCGTGCATGTGAAGGGTATAAGTAGACAGTGGTACAGAAACTTTATGAGAAGTTTTAGTGGGGTTATAGCTGTTAAAATCTGCCAATATCAGGGGCCACTAAGCTCCAGAACAGCAATACACTTCAACTCTAGTCACTGTTTGTGTTTCTACCAGCTGTAGCTGCGCTGCTTCCCGGCTCCAGCACCGCTCCAGCTTTCCGGAGCCCTCCGCAGCACATACGCAGAGTTTCTATTTTTGCCATACCCGCAGCAATTCAGCACAGACAGAGAATTTCTAATATTGACGAGAAGTGCCACTCGTGCAACTTCTGGTTCTCGGAACACGTCTCTGTCCATGTGAGGGCGCTCGCAGGCGAGTGCAGAATGAATGGGAGTCAATGGGGATACACCCTTAAAAATCCACTTTTCTCTGGAAATTATTTTTTGTCAAGTAATTTGAATGTTATTTTCAAAAAGGGGGGGGGGATATTGGATTTTTTAAGTTCACTTATCTGTTCTAAAAAGCCATTCAAAAAAACTTGATGATGTCACAGCCAGATACGGTGATACGGTGTGTGTATGTATATACATACATATGTGTGTATGTGAGTGAGCACACATGCTCACTCACATACACACATATGGCTTAACTCCAGTCATGCAAATGTTTTTCGTGACATGGCGACATGACCACTTCATCCCCACAGTTGAGTTGAGGTGAAGATGATGTCATGGTGAGTGCTGACTGTGCACACAAGGGCAAGTTGTACCCTCGAATAGAGCTGAATTATTTAACACATCCCTTAAAATGCTACTACACTCAGTATTGGCAGCCGTGTGGTGAGGTTTTAGGGAGCGCCGCCATGGGTTCTGCTTTTCCAGCCTGTTAGTTTGGAAGCTGTTCTAAAGTTGACGTGAGGAAGAGGAGGATGCCGTCACCCTCTTCTCTGGGAGAGATGCTTGCTGTTGGTCATACTGAGGGCTACTTTAAAGGATAATGACACTTTCATTTATTTATTTTTGCTTATTTTAAGAAGTCAGAATCATCAACTGATGTAACAGCTTCAAGACTGATTTGCAGTCTCTTCAAAAAAAGCAGAGCTTCTATTGTTCTTAAAAACACAGAGCTGCAGCTACACTCAGTGGTAAAGGTGCCAGATGATAGAAAAAGAGATGTCTGTGTCTTTTTTGATAAATTCTCCTCAATTCTCATTCTCTGTCCTCGTGTGATCCTATCTGTCTTAATAGCAGTGATACAATACAACCTCAAGATAACAAGATAAAAAAATATTTGCTAGTATGCTTCCACACTGTACAGATACATTTAATAAAATTTAATGAAATTAAATAAATTTATTAATTAAACTATTATAAAGCAGTTTTACCTTCTGTATTAATGAAGGCATTACAGTAAAGGTGCATTAAATTTATTTTTTTATTTTGTCTCACCACTCCCAAATCCATCAAATCCATATTTGCAGTCACTTGCCTGAAATGAATCAGCTCACATCAACTCACAAAGTTACATTTGCATAAAGTAGCATGTTTGCCCATTATTAAATACTAACTATCCCCTTTAACATACATTTTCAACAAATAAAAAATGTGCAATTGCTTTGTGATGAAGTGCATTAACTATTTGAATCAATTGACAGCCCTAATATTAATACTATGGGAGAATGAAAGTATCAAAGCCTCAGGCACAGAAAAATGCACACACCCTGTATTCAGAAACTGAGTCTTAAATACAGCCGTAAGGACTTCTGTGACTTTGTGATGTCACAACAAAGCAGTCACTAGGCCCCGCCCACTTGGACACACCATCCAACACATGCAGGATTTGGTTTCTCTGTGTGTTTTACCTGAAATCTAAAATTGAATCACTGAGAGAGCAGTCAGCTGACAGTGCCTTGCTGTTACTAGAGAGAATCTGAGAGAGGAGATGGAAAACTACAGTGAGATGGTTTTTATATGTGCTTATGGATTGACACTTCAAAATAAAACACAGTAGATTAGGAAAATATGAAGCATTAAACAGTTTCTTCTAATGAAGTTGAAAATGAAAATCTCTTGAATCTGATGAGGACTGAATGGTCAAACTCACCATCTGCCACAGTCACACGCTGAAACACTTTCATGTGTGTGAGCATAAGTATGTGGGCATGAGCACATGTGTGTGCCGCACGTTTCACCAGGTGGTTAAATCTATAAAGCGAACACATACACTCTCAGAGAGACACTCACACTTATATTCTCCCCATCATCAATCATACTGCGTAAATAAACCCTGATTACGAATAAACTAATGTCTCTACTGAGGCTGATAGAGCTCCTGAACATCAAAGACATCTCACAGTGTAAATAAATTAGTGTTAATTGGATGTAATTTCATCAGGTCTTGCAGTGTGACCTCCACGGGGGATGAACATTCATTACTCTGTTTCCAGTGAGACAGTTTAAATTCTATTTGATCAGTCGAACTATTTAAAACACAGACACTTAAACATCCACAAGCGACAACCAATACAGAAGCTCTGTGATGGGAGACAAAAATATATCAAAGGAAAATAACCACAGTGACAAACAATCATTGTGATGGCAGCAGTGCTTTTGAAGAAAACCGACACCCTGCCCAAAAACACTGAGGAATATGTTGATTATATCCTGCCTTTTTCTTCTTGAACAAAACCCACAGTGAACGTCTCCCACGAACAAGTTAATTGTGTGTGGATCAAAGCCTGATACATCAGACTCCCCTTGGCCACAGCACTCCTTTGTTGTCAAAACCTACAGTATTAAAACACATCAGTGAGACACACCGTCACTATGGGTGACATGTTCCTTCACTATGAACACGCACTGCACTTTACACACAGTCCTGCTATGTGAAATACTCAACTCAGCAGAGCACCAGATGTGGATTCATCCTCAGCTGAAAATAGTGGTCCAACAAAGACACTACTTCCACTCTTTTGAGCAGATTCAGTTAAAAACTACATGTTTTTAAACATGTCTTGCACTGTATCACCAGGAACCAGTGGTCTTAATGCTGAGCCACAGACACAGTAAGCAGGTGAGAGACACATTGTTGGAAATAAAACGCAGAATACTTCCAGGCTTGTCCTTCAAAGCTTTGTGTGAGGTTTCATTATTGGATACAAGCACATGACTGAAGTTCATTTAAATTCATCCTGTTGCTGTAACGCTGCACAAAGGTGAAATGCCAGACTGGTGTAAATGTCAGATACACTCCTCACTGTGTAATCCAATACAAGAGCCCTGCACTCATCATAAAGCTTTTAATGAGACAGCTCAAGAGCTTATTCAACTTAAAGTATATTTCGGAGAATGGTTTCTAAATGATACCATAAATAACCTAAATACCATCTAAGAACTGTAGACATTACAGGGAGTGAACAAATATTTTCATGCGTTGGGTTGAATGTAAACATCAAGTCTTTGGAAAACATAATCAAAACAGAAACGTGGGATGGACATTCAAATATACTGAAATCTGTGGATTTGACAACTGAGGTGAACTGAAGTCTGTGAGTAGACAAAGTAGCAACAGAAAGCATCATACCATATGTACCTGATTAATGGCTCTTGGCTTCAGATGTAGGCCGGAGAAAAGCAGTCGTCTAACTTTTGGCCTCGTGCTGCTTTACATCAGCTGTAAAAAGGAGATACATGGAGTCAAGGTGGTTGTACTGCATGTGAATAACATTTTCTTGAGAGTAAAAACAGCACTCACAATCAGCCCTGAATAAATACAAAGCTCCACAATCTTCATGAATGAATCTTAATTCACCTGCTACTTTGGTTTCTGATCAAACATGGGTCACTGGTGTCTTTAAGACAAGCTCAGTTCTTGCACAAAATTATAAATCACTTTATTCTATTTATTTGTATTTATTCATTTACTTATTACATCAAGAAAGGCGACATGTTTCTATACTTTCTACAACAATCTTCATCTTAATGTTACTCAACGTCCCGCATAGGACTGTCATAAATGTGTCATGTTTCCGAGTTAATGAGTGGTCATGTTATATTACTGTGAAGTACCTGTCAGACCTACACAGCCAGCTGGTGGGCACACATCTCAACCACAGGCCTGACCCCTGCACATCTCCACTCAGAGGTTTTCAGCACTTACGGACAAAAAGCTCACAAGTTTACACTGTGATCGAGGCCTCGTTTTCTACATAGTGTTTACTTGTTTCCATAGAAACCACTAGGGATGATCGATCAGTGCTGTTGAATAAAGGCAGTGATTCATCATGATGTTATGCTAATGCTCAGTTTTTCTGCAACATGATTCAGTTTATGATTCATGTTTTTTTTTTTCTTCGAAGCGTGATTCAATCTGCAGGCGTGTTCGTCTCAGGACGTGTGAGCAGTAAACAGACACGAAGAGAGTCGTGACAGAGTGAGAGGATTATTACTGAGCAGTTAACAGACCATCACATAGACGACGCTGGAGAACGAATAAAAGTGGACACGACTAATCCCTCAGTACTTTGGAGCTCCTTTGTTTGTGTTTCACAAAGCTTTTGTTGAACTGTCGATGTGACTATTGTCCTGTGGGCTGCCACGTATCGATCTGTGGGCGCTTATATGAGCGGGCCTTTGTCTACAGCACATTCTGGGTGAGAGGACTAAACAAGTTTTTAATCACTCAACAATCCAACGTGCAGCTTTTCGGATGCACAGATTGTCTCTGACTTTGGTTTTGCTTTGATGCAGTATATATGTACAATATGATTTAGATCACTGATCCCAAACAGACTGAAAGCCTCTGGAAATCATCATCAAAACAAATCCTATTCACCATTTACTAAAAGTTTAACTATTAAAAACTTGGCTAATCAGCTTCAACAGGACTGTACGTGTATGGTTTGCTCAGATTTGCTCCGAAGTTGCAAACACCCCCACAGCTGTCTTCCCTGCCTTGAATGGGATTTCTGCATCCTGATTGGCTCATACAGATCCCATTTTTCCAACTTGTGAGAAGAGACACGGTAGTAAACTTTATACTAAAAGCTCTTAAATCTTAGAAGTTATTTCATGAAATGATCAGAGGCAAACCTAGGGCTTAAAATCTGATCACATTAAAATAGAAAAGAGCTGCAAAAGTAACAGGATTACTCATTCTCATCTTACAGAGTCACGTGTCATACATGGACGTACATGTCTGCCTGTGGGTCTTTGCCACAGATGCTACTGTAGCCTAATGTACATTTACCATTGCGTGTTGCTCTGCTGAAGTGAAAGAAAACTGAAGAAAAAAGCAGCTAGCATTTTCCCACTGTGTCCTGGTGGAAAGATGTAACACGTGGAGGAGTCTCTCCAAAGATATGGAGCTGTAGCCTACAACAGCTAAAAACTTTATCAACATGTTGAAGATAACTGACTCCAGATCTGAGCTACTGAGTCTGAAACTTATCTGAATACCTTTGTTTTGAAGGGGGAAAAACTGTTAAAATCGTGTGTGTGAAAAAATCTGAGATGTTATTTTCAGACCATAAGGGAAACATTTCATATGTGATCTGAAACCCACGGTGTATATAGATTAAATGTTGATGGTTTCTCTTCCACATGGTAAGGTATACAGTCTGATCAAGCAAGGTATACAGTTTATTAATTCAACAATGGTATTGGATCGGTATTGGGCCAATACAATAAGCCAAGGTATTGGTATTGGCTGAAAAAGCCGGATCAGTGCATCTGTAATACAAACTTGCTACAAGTTCAGAACAACAACAACTCAGTTAGTTTGACAACACATGCACTGCAAAAACTCACAACACAACGCATGTGTTTCCAGGGACACAAAAAAGTGTGAGACCCAGCTAAAGACTAATGCTAAACTAACTGCAAGCAATAACATGTGATCATGTTAAACCAAACAAACTGACCACTAACAGGAAGCCATCTTCACAACTTCTAAAGTCAAGAAGCACTGAACAAAAGCAACCCAGCCAGTGTGTGAGCCAAGTTACAGCATGGTGAACTCTCCGGGCCACTGTACACTACATATAGACATCATCATGTTTTTTGTTGGCAAGTCATCAGAAGATTGATTGACAAGCATATTGTGAACATTTAATTTAGTCATAAAGAAGAAAAGCAATATTTGATCTAACAAATGCAAATGAGGCACAACGTGACAGGTCGAGGGATTAAGAATGCAGCTTTGCAGAGCGGACGTCTGATATGATATCATTTATTCAAGCAAAACATCCAGACATGAAAGAGAATAAGATAAGCAATAAAGTCTGGAATGATGCAACAACATACTTGAATCCAGGGCAGCCACACTCATGCAATAAAAAACTTTCAATGCACAAAAGAGGGAACTACACACAGTCAATCAGAGTCCTGTGAGTTGGGCAGAGAGATTAACACAACTGTGCATTTTATGACTGAACCATCAGGCTTGACTTTAACATTACTTTCCTGACTTTGTAAAACGTTGTTGTCCCGTGTTAGTTGTCTGCTGGCACTCCGCAACATGCTGCAGACACGTGATGTAGTATTCATCACAAACATAGAATTGAGGTGAATAGATCAGCGTCATGGATCAGCTCCATTATCCAATACCCAATCAGTGCTGAGTGATGTGGGCAAGCGCCCAGGGTGCAACCTCTTTAAGGGCGCACAAGCGCAAGAAAAAAAAAAGACTATAATATATATATTATAGCCCTCATTCGCGTCTGATAAAGTAAGTAGCAAGCTGCATCACAGAGGGCGGTACACCCAGGGCGTAAAACTTATCTGGCACGCCTCTGTACCTGGTCTAGCTATTTAATCAATATCTGGGCCGATATCTGATCTTAGTATCAGATAAGTGCATCCCTACTTTGTTTTTTCTGAGGCTGCAATGCATGGAGTCCTTGGGGCCACAATGGTACTGCACTATATTATTTGTCTTGTAGATTTTTAGTATTTATTACACCACTGGTACAGTACACTCTGCTGCTGCTGCCACAAGTTTATCTTGTCTTACATTATGTAAAAACTCAAACTCATTTTCTAAAAACAATGTAAACAACACAAAGAACTTTAAAATTTGGGTTTTCTCACTTTGTCTCAACAACCTTTCTGATCTCCCAGAAAACTTTGACCATCAACAAGGTCAGAATAAAAGCAACAGTAGGGAAGTGAGATTTTGTAGAAAAGGCATCTAGAAGGAAGACCAGCTGTAAATGGATCCTGAAACGGCCCCTCCATCATACTCTAAAAAGCCACTTTCAAACTAAAAGTTGTTATTTGATCAATCTAAAGACCGCGGCTCTGCGTTATCCCTGATGGAAGTGTGATGAAAAGAGAATTATTCCCAGTAGCTGCCAACACTTCAGTCCTCAGCGGCGCCTCACAGCATCGGGCTGTGTCAGTGGAGAGCAAACCAAACCTTTAAATAAGATGAAAGTAACGATGTCGAGCTCTGAGGTAGATATGTAATCCTCCAGAGGCCCAATTACACTCCAGTCCAAAGAGGTGGATGCAGAGGCGGAAAGCGAAGAGTCCAGCCTCCCTCAGATGGCTGAGTGCCCCGCACAGCAGGGACGACCTGTGCTGCTTCTTGTTGCCTCTATGAACTGCTGTTTATTAAGTCAAATCAATACACCTGGGGGGACTAAAAGCCACCTTTCAGACAGTAACAGCCAACACCACCAAGTCCCATCCAGCTCTTAGACTGAGGTCAGGCCACACAGGCAGCAGATTCCTCTCCCTTGCTGTATAATTGCCTTTGCATTTGCAGTGTAAAAGAAAAATCAGCATCATTACAGCTGGGGCCATCTGGTTCAGGTTTGGGTGAATAAACTGGTGCGCGTGGAGAAAAAAAAACTACAATCTGCTGGTTTCTCTCAGCTGCCATTTTCAGACTCTGCTCTGAATTACTGGCTCCCACGTGCCAAGTGCATACGAGTGGCTCGGCTCCAAATGCTCTCATGATTTAGCCGCTGTGTTACAGCTGCTCCATTTCTTTTGTACCCAATAAACCACAATGACTGAATTACCAAAGCATTCAGTCGTGGCAGAGTGCAGTAAAAACTACCCGCTGTAAGCAAAGTCTGACTGACTGTGAGATTATTAGGCTTAAAATGAAAACTTCTGACTTCTGACTCCCTGCTGAACCCTGGTAAACGTCTGGTCTGTTATTCAATCCCATCACAAAAATGTTTTAAAATCTGTTCTACAACTTTTTTTCATCATAAATTCAGATTCCTAACGAACCCTCCACATTGACGTGTCTGACTAAGACACACCACAACCCACAAGTCAAACCATCAACAGCCATTAAGTCTGAACTGAAATAAATAAAAAGCCATGTGAAGTCAGGCTGTTGTGATTCCATTTCAAAATGAAAGCTTGTCACGCTCTTTGCCGTGTTAGAGGTGTGGCGCTACAGGCAGTGATGTAAAGTGCGCCTATAGTGTCATCAATGAGCTGTAACTAACAGAGGAAAATGTGTATTGCTTAAAACTTCACATGTAGCTTCAAAATGCCTAAATACAACTTTTGAACACGTTGAAGAATAAAAAATCCCTTGGTTGACTAGGGAGATATTCAGGTTTTTTTGTACTGGGCAATTATTATTATTTTTATTTTTTTTATGGGATGCTCCCCCAAATGTAAGATGTGAATGTGACTTTTCACTGCAGCAGATAAAACGCTGGGTTTCCCTGAATAATATGATGTATAATGCTTGGTACTACCTGAAAACATAAGCTTAGAATTGGCAAAAATATAGAACTATTTCTGTTCGTTTTTAAGTCTATGTGGGCTTTAGAGAGGCTCTTTATTGTTGCTGCTGTTTGCCTTGATTTCCTCCTGTATTTACTTTCTTCCATTTCTACAATAATTTAACATTAAGCTTTTGGTGT
>OMNW01007857.1:30601-45265 GCA_900303245.1 Selene dorsalis
GATTTCTTTTGAAGATGTTACACACCTTAAGTTACTCAGGCTCTGCTGTGACAGAGCAGAGTTCAGCCCGGGGGGGAGGGGGTCACTGTGTGGTGGGTGGGGCTGACCATCTGCTTCTTAATTCAGTTTGACCGAATTTAATCTTGTTAAAACTGGAAACCATTGAAAGAGCAGTGGGGCATCGACATCGGGTCCACAGGAGCAGAGGTCGTGTTAAAGACCTGTTAATTTAATCAACCAATCACGGACAGGACTCTTCGTCTTCCTTCTTCCTCTCCTGTCAAATTGAGTCATTCAGTCATAAAAATGTCTCATTCTTTCTTTTTGTTGAAATACATCCACATCTCACTTGCGCTATAAAAAAAATCCTACAAACCAGGATGGAAGGATGCTACATTGAAGCCATAAAACACAGTGAGAGCTTAATTTAAGGAATCACATGCAAAACAAGGCTAAAAAAATTAAAGTACAACAGGAAAAACCCCAAAATATTCATTCATAACTGCACATTTAAGAAACTGCAATAGAATATTTGATATTTTTTTATATTAATTATCAAAAGTGTTGTCAATGAATTTCCTATCAGTCAACAGTCAAAAGTTTCAAAAACATATAATTATATAACATACAGTGAAGGTCTTTAGGGTTTTAACAGCCGGTAAAACAAGATAAGTTATTTACAGATGTTGACATCCATCATTTCCTATTTTCTGACGTTGTTATGGAGAAAAATGGCACACAGGAAAATAAGATTAGTTAGAGCTCAACCAATTGCTTCAGCTATAAAACCCAATCATGGGCTCCTCAAATTTCCATAGGGAGGACAAAGCAACAACAGAGCAATCCTAACTCAGCAGACGACCCAGGTCAACAGTCCGGTAGGTCTCTGTTTGTCAGAGCTCCAGCAGCCTCTCCTCGGCTCACCCCTGAGACGCTCTGTTGGCAGGATGGAAAGTGAAGTAAGTGCTGGTCTTTGAGGATCACACCCCCTGTGGCACGTCAGTCCTTTTGTCAGGCGGCAGACATCAGGCTGTGATCCACAAATAGAACGAGTGCCTCAGTGCTGCACATGAAGGGAAGGGACAGATGGACCTGTGGTTCCCCTCGCCCACAGTGCCTGTCCACATCGCCCCGGGACGCGACCTGAACTTTAGGGATGTGGTGGTGAACGATGAGAAGAAGAATCAAAGCTAAACATCCTGAGACTGAATGCTCCTCAAGAGGCCTTTATCCCCGTATGACAGCTCCACATCCTTCATAATCACAAGAAATATCTGAAGAATAGAGGCTCCGCTGACTGAGTGACAGAGAATTACTAAGCAGCAATTTTGATGATTAATTAATCACTTAAATAACTCATTAAGCAGTGAGACCAAAGTGCACAGCGATAGCAGCTCTGTGTACTCAGGCACAGTTAAATGTTGATGTTAGCTCCTCGGAACAAGTTCATTCTCTTCACCATTTATCACCATAAACTCACTGTGTGTCGTTCCTGAGATACAGTCAAAAACACTGTAAGTTAAGCTTAAGTTTTTAAGTTTTAATTATTAAGGGATGGTTGCTTGTGTTTTGTACAACATTTAAACTGACTCCCCTGAAAAAACAGGGAAATCTTACTGAGAAGAGTTCAGGGTGTTTTGTGTACCTGATGTAAAAGGTCAACTTCAAGAAAAATCTTAACTTAAGGTATTTTGTGCAACCAGCAGGCAATGTCACACACATTTTGGTTTTAGTGAAGATGACACAGAACAAGTCAAATATAAACACTGTGGAAAACCTGTAACAGCAACCACAGTGAACAACACCAATCTGTTTCAACAGCTGCATGGCTCAGTGCAGAGCAACAACTGCTTCCACCAAGCAGCAGCCAATAACTTAAGTATTTACAAAAGCGTCACAATAAGAAAAGGATTCAGGATTGTTCAAAATATTCACTAATAAGTATCAATAATTCATCTGTTTGTGTGTTTCCTTCAATTGTTCCTTCCTTCAATCGTTTTGCACTCCTTCATTCAGCTCCCACAGCTGAGCATTTTTACACTACGGACCTTCACAGTAAAAAACAAAACATTGTTCGATAATCATGAGGTGTATGAAGTTCAATTCATCGTGGAACATCTTCAAATGAATCACAAACATTCAGTTGGACTGATTAGATTACGTCAAGGTCAATGTGACCTGCTTTTTGATACTTTTCACCATCACTCCAGACTTCACACAGCAATTATGATATCATTTTACACAAATGACTGGTAATCTATATGAACTACACACTGCAATACTGCCATATATGTCCATACACTCACAATACAATGTTTCTTTAACCTCTTTTGGAGCACATTAATGTTGCATTTTCATTTACACTCAATGTAAAATAACAAAACACCCCAAAGCTTTCAGAAGAAGAACAAAACCATGGAAAAGGCCAGCATGAGCTGCACCGATTTACGAGGTGTGAAAGTTGCACCGACCATCAGCCAAATGCTTGCTCAGTTTCAAAGCCTGGTGATCGGCTCTCTTTTTATTTGCTCTAAAAATATAGCTGAGTGGTGAGGAGGTGGCTCCCTGTCTTGCTCTGAAACAGCTTATAATCTTCCTTGTGTTTCCCCCTCACAAATTCATTTGTATTCCTGAAATATTAGTCACATGTAAAAACGACTTAAGGTCCCAATGATTTGTGAATTGTTTTTTATTCAGCTAACGATTTTCTGTCTATTAAGAGGAGAAGGACCTCTTCTAGTTGGTCTGTTTCCCTGCTAACCTGTCAATCATCTGCCGGTTCCCCATCACACAGACTTGCTGTGTTAACCCAAACTGAACCATAACCCCCAAACTGTCAATCAACTGACACAAGTGGAAAAACCCTCTTAATATTCCCATAATAGTCCAAAAGCCTGTGGTTGAACTTGGATACAACAACTAAGTGCTTCTCCCGATGAATACATTGTTTAAAGACAATAGATATTTCAATGATTTTTTATCAATGGTTTACATGGTAACAGTATTTCAGCCTCCGACTGATGTAATAGGAACTGTGAAATACAAGTCTGAATGCATAAAATAAGCAATATATCATATCATCCTCCCCTCGGGATTCATATCACAGCACCACATTATTGCCAATGCACAGCCCCAGTGGTGAACTAGAGCTCAGGCTTTAAGAGGCTGGTTTGTAGATGGCATTTTTGGTCTGAATGGTTTAGAGACACCATGAAATGAAAAATGTATCTTCCCTGCTTTTATCCTGTATCCACCAGTTAACTGTTCATTTATCTGTTGGCATTTACCAAATTCATGTCAGAAAGTTATTATCTACTTTGTATTTCTCTTTCTGTAAAACTGATGATGACTTGTTTCTCGAATTTTTACGTTCCTTCCCTGAAAGACAAATCCTGCCAGTAACTGCCACAACCTCCGAGCGCTCACAACCTAGCTCTGCAGGTACAGTGTATGTTCTTGTGTTAGCTCTGTGGAGCATCAGCTCCGTCCTGGGAATGAAGCTGCATCCAGCTCCTGCTTGCATAACCGCTACTTTTGGCTCTAGGCTTAAACAGTCCGCATGGTCCGAGTCCAAAACCGTTATTATCATTTTCTCCCTGTTTCATCTCCCTCCATCTCATCACCGAGGTCTGCGGGTGCTTAACATACATTCAACACCACTGGCTACCATAGACAGCAACGTCTGTGATATGTCCCTCCCAAGCTTCTTGCTTTTATCAGAAACACGTAAGCATGCAGAACTGCACAGTCCTCTGAGAGCTGATTCAGGACGCCTCTAAGAGACTTTACAATAATAATTAATTGCAATTAGGTTCAGACGATACTTAGAATCTGATATCGTGATTTAGTCCAACCCAAATATATTGATACATTACATTATTGAATATCAGCCCAAGTCTTCTCTCTAACACTTAGAATTTGATGATTTCATTCAATATGTTTTCACAGCCTGTCTGTCATCAATATCTGAGAGTAAAACTAAACTTGTCCTCAATTCCAGCCTCTCTCATTTCAGGATCTGCTGCTTTTCTTTTTTGTTGTGATAAAATAAACCTGTCAGTGCTCTCTAGTGGACTAATGTTTCTAAAGTACTTCTACTACTACTTCTAAAGTACTACTCGAACATCTCTTCTCTGTCACAAAACGTATTGGAAACTATACAGTAAACACTGGGACACACTGACATATCTGTGAGAAGTTAGTATCAGCTGATGATATGTATTGCACAGACTCTTGTTTATGAGAGTAAAATATCAGGATAAACTAACTTAACTGGTCTGGCTTAACAAGGCCAACACCAAGAAACCAACAGTGCTCTAAAGATGAAAGGATTTTGATCATTAATTTGCAAATTATATATATATATATATACAAAATTTGCTTCAAGTGTGACAATTTGCTGGTTTCTTCATAACTCAACATCTCCTCCTGTTTATTGGAGTGATCCATTTATCCATTACTTACTTATATTTTTCACTATTTTCTGACATTTGACACAGAAAAATTATACAAAATGGGAAGGAAATAATTTCATAGTTCAACGTCTAAGTGTTAAAAATACATCATGTCCTTGTATAAAAGCATGCTACAAGGTGGAGCATGACCTCTAAATTTATGATCAATCAGCATTTGATCAAAGGATGCAGACCTAAATAATATGGTGTAAACTTGGCTTTTGAGGTCTGGGGCCCTAATTTGATTTAGATAAATAGTAACAGACAACAGTTCCTGCTCTGTCTCTCCACCATGACACTGGTAAATTCAATCCAAGGTGCACCTCAACATCTTCAAATGTTTGTAATGACCCTCACTCTTTCACAACCACAAGCTTCAATAGTCTCCTTTTACCTAAACATTTGTCTGCCATTAAAATGACCTTTGAAATAATAGTTTTTCTATCCTACTGTTTTACTTTAACAGTCACAGAACCGTCGGTGAGTCGTTAAACCGTGGTTTAAAAACTAAAACACCGTGTTGTTGTTGTTGTTGTGTATGAGTAGGGATTTGAAGTTGGTTTCACAGACCTCTGCTGGTTACAACCTGAGCGCTGTGATTAGAGTTGCTGCTGTAAATGAACCGCAGTAACTTACCGCTGACAGATGAGCTTTTGTGTCCATTACGTGTCTTTTTGTCGGTTGTTGAAGTAGAAGTGGAGAAACAAACTGATAAATCCGACAAACTCTCGCGGACAGGCAGTAGCTACATTCACGCCTCCGGGGACTCGGTTGAACGGCGGTCGGCTCACTTCTGCTGCTCGCTCCTCAATGAGTGGACCGCTGGAGATGAGCCGCAGTCAAGTTATACGTAGACGTTACGTACTACAGGTGACACGACTTCCTCATTTCAGAATAAAAGCACGACCGGAACTATGGTTTTTAGAGAGACCACTCCGAATGTTTTCTTAAATCATCATCTCTACATGTATGGCAGTCATTCAAATTCATTGTGTCTAGTCTATTGAATTCCCGCAGAAGCACAGCCTGAACCAAATCTTACTTAACAAGGAAGAGTATAAAAACCAGCGCTGTAATTAAAAAAAGGTTAATTTCTGAAGTTTACTTCCTAAGTTTAAAAAGAAAAGTTGTTGTGTTGTTTAAAAAGTTAATATAACTTCTTTTTTTTTCTTTGTATTAGGCTATTCCAGATCTGACAACAATGCATCTTTTTGTTCTTTTTTTTGTTATTTTGACCAATTGTCCTTTTCTGCAAATAAAAGCTCTAAATGACAATATTTTTTGTTTTGCTTTAGGGAGAAATGTTATCAGTTATAGAATAAAACAAAAGTGTTCATTTTAGTCAAACACAACACAACACATTTGAAGTGCTCTCTTCATTTTTTCCAGAGATGTATGAGTGTCTGTATAATTAAAGGGGAAATAATCACAAATTAATCACACATTTAATCCTACCCCTAACCCTTGTTGTGATTATACAAACTGTTACCTTACTTTGTGGTGTAGCTGGTGTATAACCTATCTTAGGTTTACACTCTGACAATGTATAAGGTGGTGCTCATTCATGGGGCAAAATGTGGAAGTATCATGAACGGTTCGTCACAGAGTTTATTTTCCACAATAATCCAAAAAATTAATGTAATGTAAGTGTTTATTGCCTTTTTCCTGCTCTAAACTATCATTATTACGTTGTCGAACCTAATTAATAACTCTGCCTCTTTTACATGAACATTTGCAGCGAGAGGAAAACCCAGGGTTAACTGAGCCTATGAGAATCACCTTCATGGTAAAGATTGTTAAGATAGACAGTGTTACCAAGATAAACACGACCTTATACTCCTTATCCTCTGTATGTTAAAATTGCTTCATAGTTCAAGAAGGTTGGTTTCGTGAATAGAACAACTGCGATCCTGGATGGCACACACACAGTATTTTGTTTACTTGCCACTGAGACTGTTCAGCTCAGGGTAAGTGGTATGTTGTGTTTAGTGGAGCTGAAATAAAGTACAAATCAGGGCCATCGGGTTCAAACTGGGATTGTGTTGGTGGAGTTTTGTCAGGGACCAATTAATACAATACAAGTCTGGTGACCTCATGTAACTCCAAACAAAACCAAACCTGAATTCTACTCAACCAGAATAACTGAAACCCCCTGTGACAGCTGTTAGGAATTTTTGATGTGAAATAGTTGCTGTTAATTTTTTTTTTACGTCTTTGTAGTTCACAAACCCAACAATAAACTGCCCTAAACATTAAAACTGCAAATTAACCTCTAAAGAATCCACACATGCACAGTTTGCCCTTCTCATCTCTGATCTTGAGTTTGTTCTCTACACAGAAAACTATGCTAATCAGCAGCAGCTAAATGTGAGAAGCCATCACTCACACTCTACATGAAACAAGTAAAGAATACAAAACGAGGGCAGAGACAAAAAGGATGACACAATGAGTCGACCCTCCACTTGTGCAACTCTGTGTTTTCACTGACACTGAGCTCTGGATAATTGACTACTGATGGGCCAGTGCAGCCATGATGCCTCTGGGCAAGGTGACCTACTCAGGCTTGATCATTAGATGTTCTCATGGAGCCGCACGACACAGTGTAGTTCAGCTTTCTAGGATTTCTTTTAACTTCTGATGTGGCACCAATAACAAGACATAAAAAAAAATCAAAACTGGAACAAACAAGTCAGTCGGTTGTCTTATTTCGTCAGACAGGTCATTCTAAAACTGTGGGTCCTGAAAGCGAAAGCACAGTCAACCAACACTATAACTGTTTTTATCACAGAGGATGACCCCTGCCTTTGACAGCGGCCCCTGCTGGTCTGGTATTGCACAATGTAACAATGGTTGCATGCCTAACTCTCTCTTGTGAAAACGCAAATCACAAAATCACAAATCAACATGCCAACCACAAACATCAACACCTCTTCTCTTCCTCTGTCAGAGGAAGAGAGAACGGACAGTAAAAGAGCAAGGGACTGCACAAGGGTAAATCTTAGACTGCAGCTCTTATTCATTGGCCAGAGCTCAGAGAAAAGACAGGATGCAAGATGGACCGACAGATTGCGAGTTCACTAGCTTGTTGCTGGATTAGTAAAGTAATGTCTTAGTTGGTTACGTAGGCTTCATTAGTCAACAAATGTCTGATCAGCTCTTATCATGGCAGCCTCAGATAATTCTGGGGCATTTTACACAGTCGAGATCCTTCCTGAGCTACAAAGGTCCAACTGCAGCCACAGATCCACAGTATGACAATATGAGCACAAGTGTGGGCTCTGCTAGAGGCTGATGCTTAACAGCTGGACATGAGTCAGTGAGGTGTGCAGAGTGAAATGCAGCTGTGTTCATTCGTTCAGTCCCTACAGTGAGCATTAAATTCAGATTTTGAACAGATCGTAATTTGTTACCACTGACAGATGTGGGGTTGCATTGTCAGGGTTATTGGATAGTGAGCAGAAAATAATGCACATGACACTTTTCTTCCAACTGAACATATACTGCTTACATATATGGCTGCAACATATAACGCCATATTAAAAAATCATGTGTGTTATAAAATTATATCTGGATGTATAATAATATATCTCCTTGATATATGGTGACATTTTCCTTGATATAGGGCCATATATATTACATTTTCATATGGGAGCCCATGAATGAGTTTACATTAGACTACAACTCACAGAGCTCAGTGTCATGGCCGAGAGGCAGCTTCGTCCTCAGGCTACTGAGCTGTGAACACTGCACCTCTGTTCCCTCCACTGATGGAGCAGCACCATCTGGATGAGCATGTCCAGGACACGGGGGGGGAGTGGAGGAGGGCTCCGGTCTGCGATGTAGACGGGTGAGACCTCTTGCTTGCCTCTGACTCCACGGGTGGTCTGACTGACATGCACATTTTCAGCTGTGGAGAACGTACGCTGTCCACAAACACAGATTAACAGCTTTCCCACTTTCGGAGAAGAGGGGGACCTGGAGGCTCAGGCTGGGAGGCTGATTTTTAAATAATGCAGCAGATCTGCCTCTTTCACAGTGGGCGAGAGAGCCAGTCCCAGCAGGGAAACCATAACACATCACTAGGACTTATCTCAGACTGTGTTTTGTCCAGGAGCACGAAAGCTGCAGCTGCTGCTCCTCACAGGCTTTAACCATAAAGAAACAGCAAGGGATAGAATGGAAAACCACCATATCCAGTGCTTAGTTAGAGGGACTAGTAACTCTAGTAGACTTTTGGAGATAATGCTAGATAATAATGCAGATAATTATCATATATGTACACATGTCCTGTTGTAACCACATTTTCAAAGAATATCACTCAGACTTTAGACTTTAGAGCTTGATAGCTAAAAAACAAACAATATAAACAACAACATACCTGGCTAAAGGCTAATGCTAAGCTAACAGTACATATTTGCAATAATGTCTGAATGATGGGATATTGACGTTACAATAAACCAAACAGCCTACCTTATTTTAAAACATCACTAACAAGTAGCCAAGTCCATCAAGAAGCATTGAACCAAAGAGCACACCAGCTCAGTTCGTCACTCCTTTGCATTCCCAGAAACACTTCTGTAGTGTTGTGAGTTGTTGTTTTTTTTGCAGTTTATGTGTTGTGAAATTAATAGCTTGATTATGTTCCTGTCTTCATGGATCAGATGGTCTGAGTGGTTCCACTGTTAGCTACCTGCTCAGCACCAAATAGCCAACAGATGAAGTTACTGTTGGTATAATATATACCAACAGTATATACATGTTATAATATGTCAATGTTGAGCTCCTACGGAATTCCATATAACCATTTAATTCTGTATCTAATGTGCAGGATGTAAAAGTGGAGCACCTCTTCTTAACTTCAAAATCAAGTCAGTGCTGAATATCTGTTAAGAGTCTGTACATGAAAATGATATCAAGGTCATAAAACTTTGTGGTGAACACAAGTCACATTCTACCCGTCATTCTGCAGCTATTTCATGTTTAGAGAGCAGTCACGTCCAACCACACGGATAAAATTCTCATCTGAAATGAAACAAAGACACCCTGAATACAAATTACTCTATTTCTGATTGTACTACCCAGGGCATCGTCAGCCATCCAGAGTGACAGCTTGTCCGTTTCACATCACTCGTCCACTACCGCTGAAATTGAGAATCGTGCTTTCTGTCCTGCCTGCTGCAGAAAAGACATTCGGTCTTTTTGTTTGGAGACGTGGAGCAGTGGGTTGTGAGTTAAGTCAGTGCTTGCTCTGTCTCTGTCCATTACCACAGCGTGTTCCCCTGTCACATGTGATGGGGGCAGATGTCCCCACTGCAGGTGACTGATGGATGAACCCTGACAGGCCTCCGGAGGAGAAGCAAGCATGAGGGACTCTGGGAACCGACGGTCGCCTACTGGGGCTTGGCATAAGCAGGGGGTAAATTTGTGTCTGTGAGCTGCTGTGATTGAAGGAGCTGGAAGCCACGCTTGCATGGTGACGTGTAGAAGGAAACACTTAAAAGCTTTTGTACCCTTCAGTCAGAAAGCTTTATTTAACCTAGTCAAAAAGAGAAAATGCTGATGAAGTTAAGGAGTTACATAATGTCACTGCACTGCAAAAAATACACACAAAGACGTACCAATTCAGACGACCACTTCATGGGTTTTACAGTGAACACGCTGCAAACACTTTGTATATTTAGAGGTGTTTTGAGTCTTGGCGGCGTATGTGTTGTCAGATCAATGAAGTTGTTTTCTGAATTTTGTGTCTTTACATGTGTAGTGAATTGACCCCACTAGGGCACCGGAGGATAGAGCTCGATGTCAAATGGAAACTTTTACGGACTGAGCTGGTTTCATACTATTGAGGATGGAAGAATGCCTCCACAAACCACCTCATAACAACCACCTAAAAGTATATGGGTAAATCTCATTAGCCTCCATTAGCCAATCAATATGAAGCATACTTGGATTATGATCTAATTAAGACTAAATAGGTCTTAAATAGGCCTATACGTAAAACAAAAATGTCTACTGTAGTTTTCTTACTAAAATGGATTTGAAAAGAAATTGCATCGGTGCAACTGGTGGTTAAAGTATCAGAACCAATATCAAACATTTTTGATTGATACCCAGCCTGAAATCTTGTTGCCCCTGTTATGTGTAGTTCTTCTTTTTGTTTGCTTTTGTACTATTATGGTTACAGACTCTCCACTTCCATGTGGAGTCTGTGTATTATTTATTAACTAAAAAAAATGAAAAAAGCATTTTTTTTGTGCTCCATGATGACAAGCTGAGAACCAGGTTTCATATTCAGACTCATTAGGCACTTCATCCTGACATCTTTGCATTGTTTGCATAAGCTCAGTCCATTCACTCTCAAACGCAAAACAAATCCTCTAATACTGAACCTGGAGGAGGAGCAGGAGGACGAGGGGGAGGATGAAGACTCCTGCGTCTGAGCACATACTCCTGCGAGGACCCTGTGGACATTAACAACTCTGATGGGGTCTTCCATGCTACGTTGGCCTCCTGTACATAGGAAACCAGGAGCTGTGAGCATCAAGCTTAAAGCCCAGAGGAAGGGGAAAAAAACGACTAACGCAGCATTTCAAGAGCTTTTCCATCAAAACACAACCTACGCAAACAGCAGTAGCACAGATGTGGAGGGATGTGAGGGTTGTTCTTTTCCAATCATTTCTCACACAAACAACTTTCAAAGATTAAAGAGCGAGTTCTACTGAAGGTCACGGCTTGAAGAGAAATTCCTCTTTCTACAGTTACTGTCTTGATATGGAATTTAATAGATTTAGCTCTTCCTTATGTTGGTCAAGGAACTCACCAGTGTCATTGATAATTAATTTAAAGACAACAATAGTTTCATCCACTTGTATCTGAGAAATGCATTGGAGGTTTGTGTTGGACCTAAAATTACTCGCTGATCCTTTCGGTTTTACAAGTCTTCTGAAGTGTCTGTTTCACCAAAACACTGTCAGTGTTGTTGGAGATGATTGTCAGGATCAACTTCAACCCTCTTTGGGGAAATGTATGATGGCCCCGAAGGATCAGCACATTGCAACTTAAGAAACACATGCAAAGACACAGACATGCTAAGACTTTAGAAAGGCATTCACAGTACCCAGATGATGAATCATATTAACTTCAGTGATCTTCTGACTTTTCCTCTAGAGCCACAGTGAACTTTATATTTGTGCATTTTTTTTCCAGAATTTCTCCACAAACATTGACTCTGCTGATCTGAAATGTGACAAACATTCATACTCCCATCCATCCACCCAGCCATGTGGTCTGCTACAAGATGGACATGCCTGGAAGACCTTCAATGGGAGGCCCCCAGTAACAATCCAATAATTAGACCCACTTCAAGAGGAACTTGGTGGTGACATTTAGTGGCTTTTCCCAAAGCCCCAAAACCTCTGACATTCCCGTCAGCCTCATGTTTATGTGAATGTATCACTGCAGAGCTGACAGTGTAGCTGTAAACCTGTATAAACTCCTATTTATTAATGTTTGGATGCTTTGACAAGGTGTAGGGTGTACACTGAATCCCCAGTCACACCTGGAGTGGCTGAGCAGTGAGGGAACCATCAGTTTGAAGTGCAGCGTCTTGTAACAGTATCAGGAACAAAGGGTCAATTTGAGACTGTACCTGATATGAGTATGAACCTCCATCGTGCTGCAGTTTGAGCTCTAAATATTTTCAATCATCACAAAAGTCTTCACAAAGTTTTAACCTCTTAAACTTCCTCAGCTGCTGCAAATGAGACAATGACCCTACAAAGACTCCATCAGCATCACTAATGACTTCCTCTCCAGTCCTTCAACACTCCTCATTGTGAGGTAAAATTACATTATGCTTAACATGGCTGATGATGATCTCACTGGTCTGGAGTGTGGAGTATGTGTGTGAGCAGACCTTCACACACACACACACACCCACACACACACACACACAGACAGAGAGAGAGAGAAAATGTCTTGCCTGTTTCCTGTCAGCTGTTGTTTCCCACATGTCAGTGTTGAAGGATGTCTGATGTGATTGTGTGTTCAAACACACATGTACAGTAACTTCATTTAGTAATTTCCTCAGCAGCAGTTTTTCACACAGTACAGAGAGGAACATGTTAGGATCAAACCAACCAAAAATCTTGACAAGCGCAGTCAACGCACTACTGACACGCAGCAAACATGACAGCATGTGTTGTACTCGTACACACACATTCACTTCAAGGCTCCACTGCAGCATTCAACCATATTTTGACTGCAGCCATATAGGCCAAGGGACCCAAGAGATTGTGGGCCCCTGACCTCCAGTCTGTTCCTTGTAAGAAATGGCTGTTAAAATGTCTTATTTAAAGTCCCAGGGCTCAGTAAAAAGGCACTAACAAATCTATCAAATAAAGACTAAAAATGGACCAGAGACAAACAACATGGCGTTATAGAGACATGAAACAGACAAAAACAGATTCAAATGACCACAGAGAGAAAAAAGACCTCAAAGAACCAAATAATGATCTGAATGCTGAAGTCTCCAGTCAGCTGATCTGCTGCTTGGGATTTGGTGTGTGTGTGTTGTTGGACAGATGTGGGAGTGCGTTGGTGTAAAAGGCAGTGCAACATTCACTCTTATAAGAGAATGTGTGAACAGTATGGGGAAGCTGCTGTCATTATCCCCCAAGTAGCCTACCTGGGCCTTTAACCTTTAATCAATCACAAGTTTATATAGGCTTAAGGTTAATATCTGATGCATCTTTCTCTATTACGATACGATACGATATGATACGATATGATACGGTAAATTACAAAAATATGATAAATACGACAAATTACTTTATTAATCCCCAAAGGGAAATTCATTTGTGGGATGTACACAAGTATTATTATGATTTGAAAAAAATGTCTATTTTCTGAGTCTTCATCAATATCTCCAGCTCGTCATCACATGATACTGTTAAAAACATGATACAGTATTAGTAATACTTTACAATATATTGTGAAAAAATTAAACCTCTCAGAATTTTAAACCAAAGCAAGCTTTAAAATACAAAAATGTCCACACAGAGTGCTTCTCTGTGTAAGTTGTCTCTCTGGACATTTTCAAACTAAAAAGCATCTGTGTTGGGATTTCAATATATGGTGACATTGCCCTCCAGTGGTCTGAGCATGAACTGCAGACTGTGTGCAGGCTGTGGCTGTATGCCCTTCATCTGCTCTGAAGTCATCAAGCTTTTTTTTATCATCAATTTAATAATCTGACCTCGGATTCCTCTGCTGGAGCTCTTGATTTTTCACCTTATCTTTATCAATCATGGAAATTGAATTGAACCTAACCCTGCCCTGTTCATGTTATCTTATCAATCATACTACTGGATTATCATCTTAACAGTTGTGATAAACTGTTAAAACAGTTCTATAGAGCTAATGCTAACAGTGACACATCACGACTAATTTCTAACAGTGCGAAGCTCAATGTAGCACACTGCAGCACAGTAAAAACTACTTCTTTTGTTCACATAACACATTCATTTGACCTTTTGTAGGTTATAGCTATGCTACATAGCTAACATTAGCATTACCAGAAGAAAGGTTGGGTTCTGCATCAAAACTTACTCTTTCACTCCACCAAAACCCTTGTCTTTATCATAACTTTTTTCAACTGAAATCAGCATGCTAAAGCAGATTATGTTGGTTTGTCCAGTTAAGTCAGCATGCCAACCAGCCAGTTCCTTCTTACCGACTGAGGCCTTGCTAGCCTTGGCCTCTCTTATTAAGTTATAATTCTGACCAAGTAGTCCCAAGTTAACATGCTAACCAGCTAGCCTCTGCCTTTCTACTGAAGTATGATAACTTGCTATTTTCTTTCTATTGACTTAACATGCTGACCTGTTTTCTGCTGTTAGCATGCTAACCGTTGTTAGTGATGAATATAAACCACACAAGAAAATTCTGTAATCAGTTTATTGGCAAAATGAAATAGGATGAATGAATGTTGTGAGTACACACATACTATTCCAGCTAGCTACAGTACCACAGGTCCATCTAGTTATACACAGTCGTACTCTTTCTCATTTTCATCAGGTTAATGGAATGTTTTTCATACAGACTGTACATTTAAAAACAGGAGAGTGGATTTGTACATTATAAAAACAACGTAACATCTTGGCTTAATGTTAAAAGTGTACATAAATGTATTTCTGATGTCTGTTTTTTC
>OMNW01007858.1:0-15299 GCA_900303245.1 Selene dorsalis
CTCAGAGGGAGTCTTAAATTGCCTGCTGAAAGTATTAGGCATGTTAATCTAGTGGACCCACAGATCATCCAATAATCATGCTCGCAAGACAACACTCTATTAACGCTGAGCCGATGTCAAAAGGGGCTGCTTGCTCCTTTTTTTTGTTTGTCTGTGTGTATGTGTGTGTGTGTGTGAACGGGGGTGACATCTCATTTTCCAGCAAAGCTTTAAAGTCCACAGAAACCAAGAGGCATGCAGGGACGTTCTTTGTGCTGCGCCCCGATAACAGCAGCCAGTGTTCCTCATCAAATGCTGTTAAGGTTTATTTGTGCCTCAGGTTGAAAATGTTTGAGTTTATGACCGTAATATTGGTTCTTAAGCAGCTTAGGTACATTCTCTGTTCCTTTTGTGCTAATTGTCAGCAGCCTCGGCAGCGTGGCTGGTATTGTTTCCACCTTGTGTGTGTGTGTGTGTCAGGGCAAAATGTTTTAATGGAGAAGACAGCTGTTGTCGCAGGAATGGCTTTTTGGCAGATGTTTATGGGTGATTCTTCAATTAGGGACATTTTTCTGCCCCTGTGGTAAATTTTGAAGAAAAAAAATATTTTTCAGAAAACGACCATTTTTGTATTTGTTGGTGTAAAAGCTCTTAAAATTTCTGTGTTCTGGGTTTGTCCCCAACCCAGGCTGTTGAACATCTTCTTCATAGTTAAGTTATAAAAAATATTAAATTCATCAAAACTTCACTTTGAATCGTCACACAACAACTTTAACAAACAAATGAATTTGGTTCATATCTGGGCAGTTTTTATACTTAAATATCACTGTTGCTGGTCCACGTGTCATTACCATCACACCAGCTGTTCAAGAGCAATAAACATTTTTCAAACTACTATTTAACTTAAAGTACCAGGGGCACAAGGCCAGACATGGCAGAAGCATCATGACTGAGAGTATGTTTAATAGATGTCATTACTGAACAAGTTACAGTTTGAATATTTTAGTTCAGAAATAAGAACTTTCACTTTATTTACATATAATTAGTGTATATTGTTTGCTAGCTACTGAGTTATGCCAGAAAGTCTAAAACTTAACTAACTGTTGTTCCAAAAAAATAAAAAATTGCCGTTACCATCATGGTCATTACTGTCACACAACTGGCTGACAATCAATGATGTCAAAATAAGGATCGAAGCTACGCTGAGATTGTTCTTCCAGACTATCTAAGAAAGATTTTCAAATAGAAAAAACATTTATTTTTTCAAGATTTCAGTCCACAGGGCCCGCAATTGAAGAATCACCCTTGTATGTTTGGGTCTGATTTCCATCATAGCATCAGAACCTGTAAAATACAGTCACAATGATGCAGTAATGAATGGGCATTGTGGCAGCTATGACCCTAAATGAGTTTCTTTGCCTTTCATGTACTTCAAAATATACTCTTCACTTGTCTAGGGGTAAATGTCACAATGACAATACTTCACTGTTTTCATTTTGTTTACAAAGAAAACTGTTTTTTTTTTTTAATTTTCATGTATTTACCATTGATTAATTTCATCATTCTTCTTAATTACTTAATGCTTTCTCTTTCAATACAATCAGCAATCATCCAGCTGGCATTATTAAATGAGACGAGACCTCTCTGCAGTCAGCGTTGATGGCGATGGCTGGTAACTGGTGGCCAACTGGCCAAAGTCATGCTGCAGGTTGTATGTCAGCTGGACAGGGCCTGCTGCTAAAATAGATGTCTGTCATAGCAACAGTTGCTCACAGTTGCTGTCAAGATATTGAACTATTAGCAGACAGTCTAAGACCTTACCATGTAACATGTTATGTTATTGACATTCTTGTTGACATTCAACCAGGAGCTGAGTCTGTTACCAGCCTTCAGACCCTGATGCATTCAGTGCAGTATCTGGGTGTTCTCATTTGACCGGCTTCACTCAGTATGAGGACTTTCACACAAAGGAATTTTTAAGACAATTAATCTGTTGTATGATAATATCAAGGAGGCTCACAGTGCTTCAGCTCTTTCATCACTTAGCAGGTCAGGCCATACTCTGTTTTTCTTCAGCCTTTCTACAAACCCTGTGTACAGAGATAAACTGCATCCACCTGCTCATTCAGGGACTGGACACCAGAGGCCAGTGAGAACTCTGGAGTGCACACAAAGAAAATGATAACAGCAAAAACATTGACCTTGACAGAATGGTTGATTACAGCAAAGACTATATGAACCTCTGTGTGGGCTCAGTATTATCAACAAGATCTGTACACTGCTTTCTAAACAACAAATCCTGGAACAGCAGTAACATCAAGACCCTCCTCAACCAGAAAAAGGAGGCTGCGACATCAGGTGATGTGGACAAGGCCACTGGGCTCATCCTGTTCTAAAACAGGGTTGAGACAGCCTCACGTCTTCTCCTTCCTACTGCTTCAGATGCAGCTGCTCCTGCAGCATCTCCTTCACAACCTGACCCTGCAGCTGTAGCTCCTTCCATTCTGGAGTCAGACATCCTGTCCTTTACAGTGGAGGAGGTTAGGGTGGCGCTCAAGAGGCTACATCCTGGAAAAGCAACTGGCCTTACAAGGAAAATATTGAAGTGGATAATACAATCCTTTATATGCCCCATCAGATCCATTCTTACTTGAGGATGAGCCATGTTATATTAGAATTGTGTACTATGATTTTTCAAGTGCATTTAACACCATCCAGTTCCCCGTTCAAAAGACAAGCTCAAAGGGATGAGGGTGGATACCTGCTTCATGCTCTGGATTGTGGATTACTTGACAATGCGATCACAGGACGTCAGGCTGGGTAACTGTGTCTCAGGGACAGTGATAAGCAGCATCAGGGCTCCACCAGGGACTGTTAGGGCTCCACTTCTGATCTCTCTCAATATGGTGGAGTTGGTGGAGAGAAATTAGTGGTGGGACTCTTTGTAGAGTTGTAGATCTTTGTAATTAATTAATCACTTTTATTCACAAAGCAGGAACATTTTTCAATTCAAACAGATTTTGGCCGATGAAAAAATGAATAGACATATAAAACATATCCCTGATCTTCTACCACGGAAAGTGGACAATTGATGAACCTCTCTCTCTCTTTCTCTCTCTCTGGTGATATAGTGCTTATGAGTGGTAATAAGTAAAGACAGGAGGAAACACCGCTCAGTCTTTGTCTTTCATTAATGTTTTCTTATTTTGTATAAAACTGGGACATAGACACAGATGAAGTTTTGAACCCAGTCTTGTTGTTCTTACAGATTACCCCAGTTCAAAGAGGAGGCCAAGAATTACGTGGGTGCCAACATGAAGAAGGTAACACCACTAAGATGTTGGACATGTTTGCTTATTATTGTCGTTGTGTTTTTTTTGTTTTTTCCTCTATTTTTATGTCTTGGTTTTTCTCATGGTCAGTGCTGCGTTGTAGGATGTTGTCTGAACATTCTTTCTGTGGTTGTGAAACACAGTGTTTGGTGTAATAGCATCCCATAACTGACTGAGAAGTATGATTAACTCTTCATGTAAAGATCAATCACATTGTTCCTGCATATTGTAATCAGTGGTACTCTACTTCATGACATCTTGGGTTAAAATGAGGTTAGAGAAATGGTGCACAATGGAGCCTGTAGAGTGTGTACCACATGGGCTCAGTCCCAACCGCAGTGACCCGGGTTTGAATCCGACTCGAGGCCCATTGCTGCATGTCATCCCTCCTCTTTCTCCCATGATTGCCTGTCTCTTTCTCTGTATCAAATAAAGGCCTGAAGAACCCAAAGAATATCTTGAAGAGGAACTATGCAAGATGTTTACCTTAATTAAACAGCTTTGGAGTAATTGTGATGGTTAAATGACTTGTTACAGGGAGAATGGAGGCTCTCTGTCTTCCACCTAGTGTCTCTTGGCCAAAAACCAACCTTGCAAGATCAGAGCCTCCACAATAGATCTTGTGTTGTGATAAACATGGACTGCTTTACAGCACCGTGACACAAACACGACCCATAATCTGTAATCTCTTGTTAACGTCACCCACCTCTGTAGACATCGCTCCATGGATCGCCTTCTCGCTGGCTTCGTTGAAAACAAATGCACATGTCCAGGGGGGAGGGCGGAGGGTTAGCTGTGAGTTTTTACCACAGTGAAAATATGTACTCTGACACTGTAGGGGGAGCTCTGTAGAGAAGAAGGAGATTAGGCATAGTTCCCCTTTAAGAAAAAGGTTGTCTGGTCACTGTCATCTCTTCCTCACAATACAACTCTGTCTGATCATATCTGGAACATTTAGTTTTTGGTTTGAGTTGCCCTTCTTTCTTTCTGCTTTTGTTTCCTATCCTGTATCCTACTGCAGTATATCGGTCTGTACTGCTGAGCCTCAGCAGAGGAGCTCAAAGTTTTCCTCTGAGTAACATTTGTTGGGTGAATTAATAGAACAATATGGCCAAATCATAGAATAAATAAATAGATAAATAACCATCCGATCCTTTCTAAAGCAGAATCTTGACAAAAATTAGTTTTAATCGTAAAACTCAAGTAGGTTGAATATGTCTCTGTTTTCTTTGATTCTTTATGTATATAGCACAATAACAATTTGCAATGCTGAATTGCAAAGCTTTTTAAGTTTTCTTTGAACACATTTTCTGTGGCACCATGCTGAATGTCAGTGTCCAGTCTACCTACCAGGGCTCCAGACTAACTTTTTTTATTAGGAGCACATTGGCCCCCTAATTTAAAATTTGAAGGGCGCAAGTAAAAAATTTCGGGGCATAAATCAACTTGCAAGGCAAATATTCACATTTCCTTTTTATTCATGATCCTCATGCACACTAGCTTGCCACCTGTAATGACATATTCCCTTTCACATTTCACCAGTGTAAAAAAAAAAAAAAGAAGGTAAATTTAATGGTTGCACATGCACAAGTAGATGAAAAATTTAATTGCACTGTCTTTAATTTTAGGGGCAAAATGCCCACATTTAGGGGCAGTCTGGAGTCCTGCCTACCAACTCCTGACCTAAAGCCAACTATGTACATGCCAGTTACAGCGCCACCTGCTGGTAACAGGAAATGACGTTTGTCACCTGTTGACTGTATCCATATCCAACATGGTCAGTCTGTGAAAAAAACATCTCACTTGTTCACCCAGTGTCTGATGAATGCAAAGGTGTACAGCTCCCCAACATACCAGTGTGAGGGCCAATCAGCAGTGCTTCCAGCTTTAATGATTACATGATTTCTTAATAATTTTTTGCTTTTGTTCCTTCAATGGCTCATACTAATTAAAACACGCTCCGTGACTCAGAATGTCCCAAGTGTTCAGTTTGAATGTCCTGTACTGTATGTAGTCATGGTGTGAGGTCTCAGTATTGGGCTAGAAGCAGTGGTTGCTTTCTGCATGCTACCTTTACCCCTCCACTCTGCCTCTTCATTAGCTGGCTGCACTTTCTCTAGTGGTTAGAGCGTATAGTGGCTGTGTCTCCGTCTCCAACCCTGTGCCCTGTTTGTGTCCCACACCCCTACCATTATGCATAAACATGTATGCTCGAGTGCCTTACTTGTTGGTGTCACTGCAGACATGTTATCCATCACTAATCACGGGCACCTGCCCCCTCCCCTTCTCTTCTGAGGCTTACAATATCATGTGGAAAAACAAACGAGTACAGGTAAGGAAGATAACTTCAAGTCTTAAGGCTGGAGACTGTCTCCCTCAGGTCTTTCCCCCTGTCCTTATTTAAGTCCTGACTAACCCCCCACCTCCTCAGTCTGTGAAACTGGCTAGAAAAGGGAACTCAATGTGCTATATGTAAGAAATAACTATCTGTTAAAGAACAAATCGTCTCATGTAGATGATTCTGGACAGTCTCTATCACGATAAATATGATTGTCAGTGCTTGTGAATGCTCGCATTACATTGTTATTACTTGAGTCATTTTTTTTGTTTTTGTTTTACACCCTCAAGCATTTGTCTCAGCCTCTGTGTATCATGCCACCCCTATGTGTTATCAGCGGTTCTCATTTGAGCATGCTTCAGCAGTTTTAATAATTAAAGAGAACATTAAATGAATCAGCATTTTACTCACTGATACAGCCTTTTAAAACAACAGCAAAAAAAAAAGAAAGCAGAATAAGTGGCCCTGGAGTGCATGTAAAATATATACCATGTCATTTTGTCTGTTCATTTTCTTATTAAATTATGTTGAAGCTGTTACAAGCTGCAACTTTTGCACCCTACTTGCTATCTCCTCAAAAGTGCCAGAAAACACTGAAGGGTTTTTTTTTTTAATCTTGTCTTGCCCGTCTACTCTTTTTGGCCCCTATATAAAGTGATTAGGCCAATGACATATTTGTTTTTATTTTGTTGTCGTTGTTTCTATCCAGCTATCTTGGTATGACTGTAACTAACTATAGTTTTTCCAAAGTATGTGATACAAGGTCAGCAGTGCAGCTGTTTATCCTGGATTTCAAATTACACTATGCTGGTAAAAAGATACCTGCCTGCTGATGGACAGTTTAAATCAAAATCAATTCAGTACAAGTAGTGAGCAATATCATCTATTTTATTCCATGCATCCTTCTACCTACTTTACTCCCACGTTACTCATTATGCAACTCAACCTCGTACATCGATTATAGTGTTGGGATGTTATGCTAGTAGCTACTATATCCTGAAGCTTGGCTGCTAAGAAGAAGAGGTGTTGAGAGCTAACATCTTACTCACCGATCCATTGTCTCCTGTAGTTGAAGATGCGCGCCGGTGGAATGAGTGAGTCATCCAAATGGAAGAAGCAGAAACGCTCGCCAAGGCCGCCTCGACACATGGTACGAAGTCCCTCAAGTGGTCAAATGGACCCAGGCCAGTCCAGCACCCTGAGCAACAACAACCTGGCAGGTGAGAGACACTTTTGTAATAACAGACTCGTGAAAAAAATGACTGCTCTTCAGGTTTCAGGATTTTCTAAAGACTGATGTCCCATCAAATTCTCAGTTTTCTGTTCTCTTCTTAAAATCAGCCAAGAACACTGGTCTAAATCCAGCTGTGAATAGACCAGAAACAATAAACCCGAGAGTGTTCAACCAAACTACCAGTGAAGGGTACACATTCCATTTAGAGCTACAACAAACACTGATGGGGTACAAAACACTATTACTATAACTTTATTGGTCGATTATTCATTTTTTTGTTTCATTTATTTGCACAATAATGTAAACAAGCAACAAAATGACTAAAATTCTTGTAGAGGGAATCTCACCTCAGTAAGCATTAAGATACAACAGATACAAAAGTAAAAGTCCACAGCAGTGAGCAGACTGGCAAACACAGAAATAGAACCAAAGAAAGAACAAGTCCAAAGTCACCTATAGAACACAAATAATATTATAGGTGAAAGCATAAGTATATCTGTTTGTGTGAGTATGTGTATGCGTGCTCAAGCGAGCATGGAAGTGTGTGACTGTATACACGTTCCAAATCCTAAGAGTGGAAAGATGAGAGTCCATTATAGTCAAGTATGATCAGTTTGAAGAGTTGAAAGTTTGAAATTCTTAAGTGAGGTGGACTGAGATTCGATGTGAATATGACTGTTCCAAAGCTGAGCCCCTTTATATCTCATAGAATTGACAAAGCCTAGTATGAAACACACACATTGGCCTGTCACCTGTAATGACAGATGACAGATTCTTTCAGTCACCCACTCTTCACCAGTGTTGGTGAACAGCAAACTGCAAATTTACTGGTTGCACATATGCTAGAGTAGATGAGAAATTTACCTGCACTGCCTCAACTTATAGGAGCAAATTGCAAATTGCCCCCATTACAACCCTTACAGCCACTAATCTACATCTGTGTGAATGGGAAAACCTTTTACGCCATTGTGCATCTGCATCTCTTTTGTTAGGTGGCGTCCCCTTCATAGAGCAAGGCTTGTCCACTTCTGGCCTACCAGCCTCAGACAGCGCTGGCTCATCCATCTCGAGCCCCACAGCCACAGACAGTGGCCTAGACACCTGCTCCAAAGCCACTTCCCGGGAAGACCTGTCTGACCTGGAACAGTGTAGCTCTTCTGCTAACACCCCCAGCACTGCTACCACACTCCTGAGTCCCGAGTCTGGCTCTCCAGATGCACAGGTAAGGACTGTTTGGAATCAATAAGACAATAATCTCTATGCCTAAGTTTTGATTTGCCCCATTAACATACTTACTTGGTCAATAAAGTTCTACATATTCCCTGCTGTAATGTTGACTTTGTGAAACTGTGTTCCATGTGGTGCAGTCTGAGGGCAGGCAGATTGAACCAGCCCAGTCCACCTCAGTGGAGTCCATCCCTGAGGTTCTGGAGGACAAAGACTCTGTCACAGAGCAGTCAGACGGCACCTCGGTCCACGACATGGACTACGTGAACCCTCGAGGAGTCCGTTTCACACAGTCTACACAGAGAGACGGTATGGATACTGAAGCTTTTCAAACCTTTCTCTTGTGCTGACTTCACCTTTGTTCTTCACTTCTTCATGCCAATATCTCCAGCACGAAGCAGGTCACACAAAAATGATCAAATCTCCTCTGCAGCACAATTTAGTTCTTTGATGATCTCCATCCTCCTCTTGTCTCTCTTTTAGGCGTATCCCTCATCCCTTATGGCCTCCCGTGTCTAAGGGAGCTTTTTCGCTTCCTGATCTCACTGACCAACCCACACGACCGCCACAACACTGATGCCATGATGCACATGGGCCTGCAGCTGCTGACCGTAGCACTGGAGTCAGCACACATTGCAAACTACCAGTCATTACTAGGACTGGTCAAAGATGAGCTCTGCAGACATCTCTTACAGGTGAAGGAGAAACCTAAATGTACCTAAATCAATGAACTTTGTAATAATTATTTATTATATTATATGTTTTACTGTTTGATAGAAGATATCTGTGAAATGAGAGAGATTTTTTATAATATTGTCTGATATTGCAGCACAGTGGTCGTATATTTGCCTTTGGTCTGTCAGAATTTGGAAAAAGCTGGACTGATTTCCTCTGTTGATGTATGTTTGATGTATGTTTTGTGATGATTTGTTTGCGTTGTAGTTGCTGAACTTTGAACGGATGAACCTCTACGCCTCCTCCATACGCGTTTGCTTCTTGCTTTTTGAAAGCATGAGACAACATCTAAAGTTTCAGCTTGAGGTAAAAGGTTATTTTGTCTATTTAGTTTCATTCTATTTATTAATCTTTGACTTTCATCACTACCTTCTCATATACGATGCGAGGACAGAGTACTCATATCCTGCGTGCTTACCTGGCAGATGTACCTGAAGAAACTGATGGACATCATCACATCAGAAAATGTGAAGATGCCCTATGAGATGAAGGAGATGGCTCTGGAGGCCGTCGTCCAGCTGTGGAGGATCCCCAGCTTCGTCACGGAGCTCTACATTAACTACGACTGTGACTTCTATTGTTCCAATCTGTTTGAAGACCTCACCAAACTGCTGTCCAAGGTACCATCCTCTTGTGGGATCACATTTAAACTTTAAAATTGATGCTGCAGATCTAAAAATGTTTGGAATTCTTTGTCATAGGGAGATTATGGAAATCCTTGTTGAATAGGCCACACTTATCATTCATCACCTATGATGTGGGATACACCTATCACATGTACTGTTAGTACAACAAACAATTCACATGTTTTCTTCTTATCTAGTGCCTTTTTAAAATGTCACCAACGATGTGATGATTTAAAAACTTGAGGTTGTCTACAGGTCGTAATCGGTCTGTTTTTCCCCCTTTTGCTGCAGAATGCATTCCCAGTGTCAGGGCAGCTCTACACCACCCACCTCCTGTCACTGGAGGCTCTGCTCACAGTGATCAACAGCACTGAAGCCAACTGCCAGGCCAAAGTGCTCAACAGCACTGCTCAACACGACCAGTCGGAAACACTGGTGGCAGAGGGAGAAGGTTCAGCCAAAAGTGGAACAGAGACTACAGCTGGTAAACCACACCCACACACCCTGACTCTGAATCTTTTTTAAAAATCTAAATATATTAGCAACACAACGGTCAGATATTACTAACTAAAATACAAAAACGCCTGTACTGACTTTGATAATTGTGTTTAATGTAACACGTTTCCTTCTGTTTTCAGAAGACAGACTGGGCAGCACCAATAATATGAGTCCTCCTGAAGCTGAGAACACCCCAGTATGCCCACCAACCAGCGGACATCTGATGGCAGAGAAGATGAAACTAGGCCGACAGGATCAAGGAGACAATGACGCTGGTGAGACTTTAGGTTTTTTTTTTTTTCTTTTTGTCACTGGATGGAAACTAGAAGTCGAAAGTGATATAAATATTCATCCTTTTATCCAGCCGAGAAGAGAGGCCCGAAGAAGCCTCAGCGTTTCTCATCATATTTACCTGACTCCCAAGAACTGATGGATATTAGAACAAAGAAAAAAGTGAGTGCTATCGATCACCCTGTAATTTTACACATCCACAGCCAGTTATAAAAGCTACTGCTAAACCTTCAAATTGTTTTTCTTGTCTTGCATCCAGTTGCTGTTCACAGGCACAGAGCAGTTTAACCAGAAGCCCAAGAAGGGGATTCAGTTCCTTCAGGAGAAAGGCCTCCTCAGTAACCCCATGGACAACAACCAGGTGGCCCAGTGGCTCCGAGAAAACCCCTGGCTGGACAAAAAGATGATTGGCGAATACATCAGCGATCGCAAACACATGGAGCTCCTAGACAGCTTTGTGAAGTAAGCTTCTCTCACAGCCCTGAACTGTTTCAGACATCATCTGAAGCAGCAGAACTGAATATTAAGTTGGCTTTGTAATGTCAGGTGTCGGTGTGTGAACAGAGCAGGTCATTGTTCCAGGTTTGAAGAGAAGTAGATGTGTTGATGGTGTCTCTATCTCCTAATGGCTCTATCCAGCCACCACACCTCACACTCTATAGAGCATTTCCACTAGGTGAGAGAGCTGTGAAAGAGCTATCCTGGCTCTGCCCGCCTATGTACTTCACTACTCAGTTTTCATTTCCCTTCAGTACTCCGCCCGGGATTGAAACGCTTTCACAGCGTTTCTCCTGCAGAGGATCTACCAGCCAATCAGCCAGCAATCACACCGCTGTCATTAATAGACATCTACATCTGCTCATTGCAGTCGTCGATGGTCGTTGTTCACAGCGTGCAGCAGCTTGATTGCATTCTGGCACATGACACACATCACGACCAAACGTTAGCAATTGGTTAAAGGCAGATCCAATAGTTTTCAACTTCAACGGAGTATCCAACTACCAGGAAGTAAACGTTTCTCAATAGAGAGTGGCCAGTCTCTTTGCACAAATGAAATGAAGTGCAGGAGACTGGTTAGGACCAGGCTATGAAAGAGCAGCATCATATGTGAAAATAGCTCTAAGCTGCATGTTAGGCATTTGCTGATCATGCAAAAGTTTACATTTACAATTTACAATGTTGTCTTTAACTTGCAAGGATTGTGGTTGTCTTGATGCATAGATGTGTTGATAATGATTAAAGTGTAAAAAAACAGCAGTTGCTTTCATGATGTGTTTTTTTTGTGCAGCACATTCACCTTCCAGGGGCTGCGTATAGACGAGGCCTTGCGGCTCTACCTGGAGGCCTTTAGGCTCCCCGGAGAGGCTCCAGTCATCCAGAGGCTCCTGGAAACCTTTACAGACAACTGGCATGTAAGAGACGCTTCCATCACTCTTACTCATCAGCCTCATTCAGATTCATAGAGAACAGGTTTACGATGTTAGGGTGTTTTATTACAGTGTTACAATGCAAATGATCTCTTCTCTTTATTATTCATTCATTTATTTATTTCTGAGGGTGGAAGAAGAAGATATCTGGCAAAATGCATTTCATTGCAGTGACTGTACACTGTCCTTTTAATGTATGTAAAAAACAAATGATTGAATTAAACTGATCAAATTCAGACACAGTCACTATTTTTAACTGGCGTGTATGTGATATGTCAGACAGCAGCAGTGTATCCTCCCCAGCCTGTGTTCTGCTGCCAACCTTTATTTACTCATCCAGCTAATTTCCAACCGGTGAATATATAGATCAGACGTTGTCACGTGATTAACCCTAGAGATTATAGTAGTAGAATGACATAAGTGTTAACACAGACACACACATCCACAATGATGGACAAAGGACGAACTCCACAGAGGGAGAACATCTGACTTCTCAAAATAGCTGGAGGCGCCGTGTGACCTGGAAACTATTCATAGTAAAGGCCTTTTCTTAGGCTGACCACATACACACAGACAGTAGCCTTCAATGTGTTGATGAGTAGTTTTAGGTAGTGACACTGTCAATGAGATTTCCACTCCATGGGGGTCACTGTAATATCAGCAGGATACAAGGTTAGCTGTTGTGGAGCATGCTATAAACAGTTCTGGTCAGAGATAAGTGTCTTTAAACCTCAGATGATTGACTGTTTATCGTGTGTTATATCATGTTAATGTGTGTATGTTATGTTGTGTGTTTGTAGAAAGTCAATGGCTCTCCCTTCATGACCAACGATGCAGGCTTTGCTTTGGCCTACGCTGTTATCATGCTGAACACTGACCAGCACAACCACAACGTCCGCAAGCAAAACATTCCCATGACCGTGGAGGTAAGTGACACACATGACCGCACATACATGATGGAGTTTTTGTTTTTTTATCTTGTTTTCATACCAACAAAGAATCAATACTAAGGGTAAACATACTGCTCTAGGAAGGAAAGGGTGATTGCAAATATCACTGTCCAATCAATCAATCAATAAACTGAGTAATAAAAATAAAACCTGCCAAATCACTTAAACGCTGGGCTGTGTTGGGGAATCAAAGGTTTGGTGATGACAACAGACTCTGCTCCATGTGACATCAACACACCAGTCTCTATAGGTCACAACTATAGGCCGAAATGGACTGAAGTGATGTGGCTCAAAGCTGGAGAGCACAGGAAGACATGTGGGTAGGGTTGTAAATATCAGCAGCTACCTTCTGCCAAGCAGCGTTCTTCATGGCTACCTGCCATATGTATATGTATATATGTAATGAAGCCGTGTGTATGTGTACAATATCTCCTCAATAGCTCTGTGAACTCCATTAAACAATCAGTATCCCCGGCCTTCAACCAAATTACCATTTAACAGTAAGAAAGTTTTAAACGTGCCACTATTCACCAAGTTGCAGTGATCTGCTTGTGTTTTAGGCAGAAATGAGAGTCTGTTTCTTGTCAGTCTCTTTAAATAACTGCACTACAAATATGCTTTTGTTTTTTTATGTGCTTGTTCTTCCGTGTAACAAATGTAATTCTGCAAAGGGGGGGAAAAAATGTGTTGTAGTCATACATCCATTTTCTTCCCTGGGACATGCCTCCATTTGTGTCAGATAGTATGACATTCCCCTGTGAGTGCTAGAATTTGCACGGTTGCTGCCCGGTGGCTCAGAAATCCGACAGCCAACAGCTGTAGCCAGTGGTGGTCCATCTGAGAGGTTGAGTCATCCTAAACAGACGACAACGGGTCTGGGGAGGGGGAGGGGTCTCTCTCTCTGCCTCTGCTCTCTTCTACCATCTCTGTTTTTTCTGTCTTTGATTGACAGGGGATGAAGACTAAACAGAGTTTCAGGGGCAGCTTTGAGCAGATTGTGGGTCGACTGCTCTCATTGACAAACAATAGCAAACATTTTGTCTGTCTCTGTCTCACTCATAGATCAGCAAATCATCAGAACTGTGTGTGTAGAATATTATTTGTTGAGGGCTGGGTATCGCTACTGATTTAATGAATTGATTTGATTCTGATTCACAAGGTCTCGATTCAATTTGATATTGGTTCATTTAGAGATATGTCCCACTCCAGAAGTAAACAGTGCAATGGCATACATTTAAAGATCTTTAAAATGAAGATTGATATGAATTGGAAAATCAATTTTCCAACTTCTGACTGTCTCACTCCATTATCCTATCTAAATAAAGCAAAATGCCCAAAGCAATAAAAAAAAAAAAAAAAAAAAAATTCATTGACCTTCACACAGACAGATGGTTTTGAGAGGTCCAATGAAAGTGGAACTGAGCATTTCTTACCTAACAGCTGGTTAAGGAAAGCATATGCATATTATTATTATTAGCAGTATTGGCTGTGGGGTTTTTGAAATGCTCATGGCTGATTCTCTGTGGTCTCCAGCTTTGTCTGCCTATGTTGTCTGCTTGTTTCTGCAAGAAGCTCCCTTTTCTCCTCTTTATATTTGCCAGTGGGACAAATCAAGGCCTAAAACCTTGGCTTGGGGCTATCACTCATCACTGGGAGGTTATGTTTATTTACAGGAGGATCTTAGCACTGATCCCTGTTTTCCTAAAGCTTTACCCAAAGTGTATTAGGTGACAGATAACAAGTGTGTTTCCACCCAGGCCCTTTTTAATTGATATTTTGATGCTCAGTTAGAGGCACTGGATGACGGTGGCTGACCTAAGCTCCATGTTGATACTGACTGATGTGTATGTGGTGCAGAGAATCTGTCTGTTTCTCTCCCAGAGCCTCTGGAGTTGTTTTAAAGTTTCTGCCAGGACACAAAAGTAGATTTTTCCACTAAACGCCCTTGTTTCTCTCTTTAAACAGCAATTCAAGAAAAATCTGAAGGGAGTAAATGGAAACAAAGATTTTGATCAGGACATGTTGGAGGACATCTACAATGCTATCAAGTAAGCTGCTGACATAACCATCAGAAGACAGTTGAAGTACATAGATCAACATCTACCTGCACAAACACCCACCAGTAAAAAAAAAACGCTGTGGTTCTGCCTGACAAAAAATCACCTGACTCTGGACTCTCAGGCAGTGAAGCGCTGAATCCGTCCATCACTGAAATTCAACCTATATCAAGACAACTTTTCTCTGAGAATGGAAACATTGTCAAGAAGTAGAATTCAGATGGACCATGTGCAGGTTTTCTTTTCAAGCAATCGTGGTTATAGTACAATGTTTTTGTGTGTAATTTACAAGACATCACATTCACACTGTTTATTTATGAATTTATTGATAAGTTGGAGGAATAAAATGAAGAACAACAGAGGGTTACAGGCAAAAGTGAACCCTAGGAATTTAAATGAGATTGTTCTGAAAAACTTTTAATATATGTTCAGAGTAAGTTCTGTTCTTTTACAGCAGCAACCTTTAATACCTTCATACTTTGGCTACTATAATAATAATAAAAAAAAAAAACCCAAAGCGGAATAAAAAATAATAAAAACGTTGTGTTCATTTATATTCCATTGTTTTATTTTTTATGTCCAAGTCAAAGCTCTTCTAATAATCC
>OMNW01007859.1:0-11513 GCA_900303245.1 Selene dorsalis
CGCGCGCACACACACACACACACACACACACACACACACACACACACACACACATAGAGTAACATTAGTTAGAAAGAAGAACTGTAAGAAAAAATCCATCATTGAAACTTTTTCTTGAGTTCTCGTGTCATTTTATAATTTTGTTGAATTTTGTTTTTGTCTTTAATCATGCTCCAATTCCTGGTAATGATCTCACACCCAGAGGAAAAGATGTCAAATTTCAAAGCATTTTTGCTGAACTCATCAATGCATTTGATTTATTTCCTATGCAAGATGATAGCTTGTTTCTCAGCTGCAACATTGTTGGTATGATGCTTCTAAAAACATCTGTATGTGATGCTAACATGCCATTAAGTGCAATTTTGGATACTTGCAGCTATTTGTGACCTCTGTTTATGACCTCTATGAACTGCATTCAGCATCTTGATTGGCAGGGTGTTATAATTCACCCTTTCAGTGTGAGCTCCATCAGGGAGACTTTCTTTACGTCCCATGCTTTCACAATTTGCTCCCGCTGTCCCCCTCTCTCACCCCACCTCTTGTAATCAGATGACTTCAGATATTTTCAGGAACCAGTTAGACTTCACAACTCTGTCAGCTAATCACGTTGTCAGACTGTAAGAGTTGTGCTCCTCTCCTCTGCTGTCTGCTGTCAGCTCAGTCTGCACAGCCTGCACTGCTGCAACCCTCCTCCACCCCATCCACCTCCAGCCTTCGTGTCCACCATCGGGTCAGGCTCATCAGAGTTCACTCCTCATCACAGCTTTCAGCACCCTCCCTTTAACACCAGCTCACCCTTCTTTCCTTTTGACGCATGGCAATAAAAGTGTATTTGTTTACTTGGAATGATTGGATTCACCAATCAGGTTTTGGTTCACAGAACTCTAGTCCAAAAAGATCAGGCAGAGGTATCAAAGAAGCTCAAGAAAGGTGAAAAACACAAGAAATTACATGGTAACCACAAGGAATACAAGAGGAGAGAATCTCTTGAGCAGAAGACACAGTGTCCTGAGACCGACCGGCACAGAGGGTCGAGAGACAAATTACACAAGCAGGGAGAGACGACTGAAAGCAGGTGAAACATCAGGAGGTGGCAGGTAGTCACACAGGTGGGAAACACATGAGGGCAGGGAGTGGAATTATCTGAAACCAGACAAAACAGGAAATAATAACTGATAAAAACGTAAGACACACAAATATGATCTTGACAGCAGAGGGGGATGTGTTTTGATATAATGATAGATCCCACAGGCTTTTGCTACACCTCCATTAATTTAGATTTCTTTCTTATTGTTCAACGTGTTCCTGAGAAGAACTACTGCATGTCCTTGCTGTTAAAATTTCACCTTCTACGATTTTATGTTACTAAATGTAGTAGTTATTGCACGGCATATGTGGGTTAGACTTACTCATCTGTAGCTTTGTCTATATTAAGATGTTGTGTTCTTGCAGGAAGAAAAGAAAACAGTGTTATCTTCCCATAAGGAAGAGAGGCTTGTGTTTTCATAACGGATTTACTTCAGAAAACTTAATAAGTAACTTATTTTTTCATAAAAGCAGTACAGTGTGAACTGTTTCCACAACACCTTGTTTCCAACCAAATACGCAACAACTGTAGAATCAGAGATTTGGAGAGACTGCTTCATTTCTCTCTCTAACGCCCTGCCAATCCCCCTGACTTTGGAGGATTGTGTCTGCAGAGAAGAAAATAAAGATTTGGTTGGCAGCCTGCCTGTTCCACACCGTACACTGAGTCATGGACACACACACACACACACACACACACAAACATGCACACACATGCACGCACACACACACAAAGACTGAGTGAGAGTAAGTTGATGAATTACTCAGATGCTCAGGAACAGTCTGCACACCAATCTGATGGGGACCAACACCTTTGTCTTCACAGCATAATGGCAATGCATGGTGTGGGTGGTGGAGGGTGATGTGGGCCACTGTGGGTGGGTATCCAGAGAGGAGCTCCAAAATGTTGGAAAATTAAAGACCTAGAAAATGATCATGGCTCAGGATACTGTACCAGCCAGTGCTAAATCCAAGCCCAGGCTGAGAGGTTTCATTTAATTCAATTTAATCTCATTTATATAGTGTCAAAGATGAAACCTTACAATAAAGAAACCCAACAGTTCCCACAAAATCCTTAAAGGAATTTCCTCAAATTTGTCATGGTCTGTGTCTTGATTTCCTGTATAATTTTGAAGTTCAGTGTTCTGCCTTCCTGTGTGCTGCCTGCTGTGGTCACCTAACGCAGGCATCTCAAACCGATTCCATAAAGGGCCTGTGTGGGTGCAGGTTTTTGTTCCAACCAATCAAGAACACACAACTGTCTAAGTTGATTAACTGAGTCAAGTCTGGTGTGCTGCTGCTTGGTTGGAACAAAAACCTGCAGCCACACCGGCCCTTTGTGGAATGGGCTTGAGATGCCTGACCTAATGTGTCTCACCAGTGTCGATTCCCCAACTGTGCCTGGTTTCTTCTTGTGTAATTTAACCTATGCATTTTCCATTGTCCTCTGTTGGATTGTCTCTGGTCCCTGCCTTTCCTAGCTTTGTGTTTTGTGCCCACGTTCCTGATGACGAGTTCCTGTGTTTTGTTTTTTTCCACCATACTTATTCTTGTCTGCTTTCTTGGGTCCTGTCACATCAAATCCTGATAAAATTTGGTTTAAATGTTCACTTGAGAAGTTTGATGACCAAGGATCAAAGTCAAGGTCACACTGACCGCGAATGTAACCTGACACTGAGTTTCAGAGGCAGACGACCACACAGGTGTGCTGTAGCTTCTTTGCTATAATCTGAACATGCACAGTATCTCAGGACTGGAGTCTAAGGCAGAGGAGAATGCAGTAACACAAATAGGTTCTTAACCGATCTACAAGTTAACCACTTAATCAAATGAATCAGTTATTAGGAAGGTAAATTAAATGAATTTTGTCATTATGTTTGCAGACGACATCTTCACTTCTCCACTGTCAATCAGCAACAACTGGTTCAAAGTAAAGATTTATGGACAATCTGTGGGGCTGCTTTCCCTGTCTCTGTTTGTTTTGCATATTGATGAGTGAAATGTCTTAACTTTTTAGGAATGACTGACAAAATGAAGAAGGAAAAAAAAAACTCTTACCTTTCCTATTGCATAGGTTTCCTTAGGACAGTCTGGCATAACAGTCAACCAAGTGAGAAGCTGTGGCACACCTTAATTGTTGTTGTACCTCTGTGCAGTTTGTGTGTGTGTGTGTGTGTGAGGAGGATGTAGCTCACTGACAGTGATAGATGGATGCCTGCCAAAGCTGCTGATTGTAAAGGATCTTGTGTAATCTTTGAAAATAAACAACACATGCACACAGATGGAAATAAAAAGAGCTAGAAAATAAACATGACATTTGGAATAAAAAAAAGAAAATTAAAAAATGTGGAATTATAAAATAGAAGTACTCTGAAATTTAAAAAAAAGTCCAATGTATAGATTTATATTTAATTTACTTTAAAAAATCTGCATTTATTACCAAATATATTATTAATTAGGGTTAAAAAGGGTCTTTTTAAACTTTTTAATATGTGCTCATTTTTTCATTTGGATTTTGCAACAACAACATTAGGTGTACCTTAAAAAAAAGTGGAGGATAAAATAAAAGAGGGAGGTGAGCAGAGGAATGACAATAGAACTGGTTGGACCACAGAGACGTCTCTGGCCTTGAAACTCAGCAGGGAGAAGAAAGAAGCTGAGAGAAGTTTGTCTTTGCAGAGTCTTTGTGTTTGTCCCAGTGACTCAGGGGGCGTCGTGTCTGTCTGAGTGTTTGAACTTCCAGCAGCTTAAATCTGCCTCCCAGGTGTCAGGCTCCAGGACAAAACTACCCATCTTCATCCTGCAGAGCGCACTGCCACTGCAGCCCGGTGCCTGCTGAGCTGAGAGGCGCACGGAGTACACAAGAAAAAGAGAAAACAGTCACAAAACAGAGAGGAGAAGTAAGCCAGAGACAGAAAGAGAGGTGATGAAAAGAGACTGTCAAAATACCTTCGGTGATTTTTATTTCCTTTGTTGGTTTGTCCTTGTGGGTCACATGGGGCCGCAGCTTTTATTTCATGGCTGCCATTGTGCTTAGGTGTGTGCTAGTTTTAAAGAAAACACTCTTTGTTTTGGCTCACTATCAAAGTGTCCTTGGTACTTATGCGTTAGCTTTGCTTAAAATCCTCCTCAAGGTGTCGAACACCACACCGTGCTTCCACGATTTCTGATGTCAGTCAACATGTATCAGTTTTCGATGCAGAACCACATGGACACAGCAAGTCAGGAAGGTTCAAAAGACCTGAGCTTTACCATAAACCGTTTTGCACACACACACATATCAGCTGCTGATAGATTCTCTTCGCTCATGCAACAAACTGTAAATTGTTAAAAGCGTGTAGAAGTATGAATGGATATCCCAGCTGCAAAAACAGACTTAATATGTGGAAAAAGCTCATGGACACATCTAGGACTCTGCTCAACACGATTATGGATGAATGGATGTCTGAAATGAGGGCTATTCGCTCTCTGGTGGACAGAAATGAAGCTCAAGTGGACAGCTTTCCCAGTCTACATGTCACTGTGTGCATGTCCTGGAAATGTGCTTTCAGGGCTTTGGTGGAGTCTAAGTTGTCAGCAGTGAACTGTGAAACCAGGTTACCTTGGTGTAGCATTACTCTTTATGCAGCTCGAGTGTCTCTGTTAAATGGCTGAGTGTGTTGCTTGTCTTCCAGACTCAGTTCAATATTGTCAAGGTTGATTGTGTATAGTGACTGTATTGTGTCTGTTTATTCATCTCGACAACAGCTGTGTTCAGTCTGCAGAGACAGGGGAGTGATTTTACACATCTTCAGGGCTTAAAACACCAAAATGCTATGCAGCCAAATGAAAAGTTAAAGCTGCTCTGATCGATATTTTTCTAGTAATAATGGATCAAATATATGTGAGCTTTATGTATTTTTTAGGGTGTTTTCAAATCCCCTTGTGATGGTAACTTCACTGACCCTGTTCATTCATTCATTCATTCATGTTTTTTTCAAGAGCAAACAGCAGCAGCTTTAAGAAAAAAAAATAAAGCTCTTTACTGAACACTACCTTCTCAACAGCAGACACCAGTTAGCGACTAGCCGTATAAGGCCATAAACATATGAAGACATGGAAATACCAGTTAATGTACTGGATATATACATAAACCAGTTTGCAACTTCACCATCTGAACTTTATTTAGGTTACAACGTGTTAGTCTGGAATTTACATTTTGTTTCTGCTGCCCCAAAGTGGACGAAACACTGATTATTGAAAGTTTAATGTACATGGAAGCTCAGATTATACAGTATACATAATTACTTATTTGATTTTATGGACAGACAATAGAGCACATACTGGATACAGAGAGCAGCACGAATACTAAGCAGCAATGATACTCCCTGAACTCTAAGGAAATAAGATTTGTTGTATCTGACCTCCTTCTACCAATAAACTAAGACTCCCAGCACCATTTTACAGCCTGTTAAATGGATGTAGACAACAGTGGGCACAGTGAGCTCTGGATCTGCAGCAGAGACAAGGATTTCTGAGGCATTCTTCATCTGTCTTCACTCTCAATCTGTACCAACATCAGAAACCTGTAGGAACACACACACACAAGTGGCATGAGCCAAGTAACAGAGCTCTTGCAGCCTCCACATTGGATCTCTGGCAATGCGAAAGCATCAGGACTATGACGGTGATACACAGTGTAACCACAAACCTTTGAAATCCCCCTTCATTCAGAACTGACTGTAAAAACACAGTTGAAATAATAATTTTCTCTTGGTTTAATATTAAAATGTTGACAAATGTGGACAGTTGTGTGTCCATTTTTTTCTGCAGTTACAGAATTCATAGCAATTTTCATCCATTCATTCATTCTGGTGCAAAACTTTGCTGTTGCAAAGACTGGTGAGAGAAGCCCAAACACACAGAAACCTTGGGAGACAAGAGCAGAGACAGAACTGACTCAGAAAAAACAACTTGTGAGATAAACACATACACATACACACACACTCAGACAAACACAAAAAGACGAATGAGAAACCACAGATTGTGATAAAAAAGTGATGCTTCTCTAGTTTGTGTGTGCAGCGTGGTGTGCAGTTTTGAACTTTTTCTGGTGAATGTTGTTCCACAGAATGGGTCTGAAACACACACATGCATGCCCACACACATGCACACCTCCCCCATAATCTCTTACCGCCCATCACCCGTCAGGTTGAGCCAATTACATGGACCCCCCACCGTGGCAGCATCTTTTATCCCTCTGAGGAGGTGTCAGGACTGACAGAAATAAAATCATCCACCTATCAGGGCTATGGAGATGTGGGAGTAATGTCTCTTTAAGTTTTCCTGTGGTAACTTTCTCTCCAAAATTAGGGGAACACTGCTTGAACTCAGTTTGAAGTTAAAGTCCCTTGACAGTTGTCCAGTTTGTGATGTTCACTCACTGGTTACAGACGTTTGTTTACATGCGTGTACAGTAGGCCAATGGTAGCTCCAACATTTAGTCTGGATTACAACTGGCTGGGTTCTTAAAGTCACTGTCTGTATTAAGCAAAACAAAAACAAAAGAAAACTATTTCCCATGTGAATTGTGTTATTTACATAATTTACTTTTTGTTTAATGGGGCATGGGCAGGCTTTGCCATGAATAGTTTATTGTCATCTGTAAGATTTGGAGATTAAAACCATGCAGGTGATTAATTCTGCTGACACTTGAAGAATGAAGATATGGGTGTGAGAGCAATTGACTGACTAACTTAAACTATGTGGAGTGAAAATACAATGTAACACAAAACTGGGATTCATATCTTTTTTTCTTATTGAATGAGGTTGAACAGTTTTAGGATCGCTGTTGTCATTTGCACATTGCATTAAACTACAAGTACAGCATTATGCTTATTGAAGAGTTGTGTTAAAAAATCGAAGAGCATTAATCCATCGCTCACCTTGGAATAGCCGACAGAGTGTTGATGTTAACCTGCGTCTACACAACCCTCTCCAGAATTAACAGTCATGTGTAGATGCATTAATGACAAGTCAAAATTAAAAACTCCAACATAAGCTGTCAAACACCTGCAGTGCAATACCGATGACACATTTTGTCACTGAGGTCATAACTCCTCTAAACTCCAGCACCGCTCGCTGTCAGCCTGATATAAGTGAAAGAAAGGAGAGAAAGAGGGAAGGCTGTGGAATGTATGATGGGAGGAAAGAGGGGATGCAGGTGGTTTTAAACTGTTTTACTTTCTTTCCATCTTAACAGAGGAATTGTACACATTTATTTCCATATCCTCTGTAGTGTGTACAGATACAGATGTGTCAGTGCCGATGTTGTGTGTATTTATGTATGTGCAGTTTCCCTGGCAGCTCAGTAAACACAGATGTAGCTCTGGTAAATATGGCAGAGAAAGTCTGAAGTCATTGTGAGGTCACTACCAGGTCACAGACACCCAGCAGGGCCTATTCTCTTGTTCAGCACCCGTCCCCTCTGATTCACAGCTCTCACGCACACTACATTTAATACTATACACTGACACTAACATGCACTATGCACTATGAACGAACATGACATGGACTTTGCTGTACCTCTGTGTTGTAGGCTACTAACAGGCAGAGAAACCAAATCCTATGAGACTGGGTTGTGGGTTCTTAGTGAGAACAGTAACTGTTCTTCTGTTGGTTTTTTTGTTGTTTTTGTGACATGACAAAGTTACAATAGTGATACTGACCTTAGACCAGTTTAAAAAAGTCATGGAGTTCTCTCTTTATGCAATATGAGACCTTTAAAGAAGAAGAAGAATCATATAAGAGAAGATTCCTTTACTGAATATTGTACATCATGAATTAGATCACACAAGTAATGAGTGATAGAAGCTATTCAACCCATTTGTTTGTCTAAGATTGCTTTATTTCATTTTTTTGTGTGTGTGTGTGTATGTGCATGTATGCCATGACTGGTGGTTTGTGGACTTTCCAACCATGGCCCTCTGAAGCCCAGCTGACTATAAATACCGTGTGGAGCTTTACATAAGTGTGGTTGTCATTAATGTGGCAGGCTTCCCTCCGTTCCTCCTCTGCAGCACTAACACACACTTGGTTACGCACAAATAGCTGCTTCTCGAGTTACGGGCCTGTAGGCTGATGCTGTACCTCACCATTTTATTTAAAGAAGCACAATTATGGGAAATAAAATGTTCCAGTATTTACAGATGATAGATGCAGACACATCAGTGGTTACATTTAAAGGTTTTAGAAATCCACTGGTTTTCCAGGCGTAGTCACACTCACTCCAGGTGATCCATCAGTGGTCTTGATTTGTTAGCTGAAGAAAAGTTGCTTTAGTCTTCAGAATTTACAGTCTCTTTTGGATGTGTGTTTGTTGGAAGACTTATATCTTCACTAAATCCTGCTCCAATCAGAATTAACTGTTCCATGTGTATTAAGCAAGATGTGCGTAACTTTTTTGGTTATACAGCAGATTTAAGTTCCATCATGCTGGGAAAATATCAGACGGCTCATTCCACAGAGAAATGCACCCAACCTGTAATCTGAAAATGTACCTGAAACAAGGTGTCAGGACTTTATGATGTCAGAATGAAACAGTAAAACCCCCTCAGCTATGCCCCAAGCCCCGCCCACCTGGGCCCACCACCCAACGTTGCAGGATTTGGTTTCTCTGAGTGTTTTCCTGAAATCTGCTACATTTTTATTAGATCATTCAGATGAGCCAGCCAGGTGAGAAGTTCAGAGCTCCAAATAATCATTTAATCAAATAATGAATGTAGCAGCTTTAACCTCTTTTGACTTGTCCACTGTAAGAGGAACAGTTCACTTCAAAAGAAATCACATAGGCCCCTGAGCACTGTATGTACCATACTACACCTGTACGTATCATCTTACTTTCAGCTCTCACTTGGCATGCACACATTTGCTGATGATTCATTTTACAGTGGAAAAGACCAAAAAGTATAGAAGAACAAAAGAACAGCGAGCGCAGCGGGCGGCAGAGAGAGAAGAGGAAGAGGAGAGGAAAGAAAAAAGAAAGGGAGAACATCAAAAGAAGAAGAGACCATGATGGAGCAGGCCCGGGGGAGAGGCAATGAAACACCTCTCACACATAGACACGCTGAACCTGCATGTCACTCATATGTCAGAGAGGAGGGCAAACCCCTGCTGGAGATTAATTACTCTGCCATTCACTGAGGGAATTTGGGGATTTTTCTCTCTTGTCCCATTTAGCGGGCACACACCTCTGCCCCGGAGACATTAGACTCTGTGGCCACAGCTCTCCCTTTAAAAAAAATTAATAATAAAAAGCAGTCTTTTCATGATGTCTGTGAAGCAAAAGTGTCCGTTTAAGAGGATGAAGAGAAAATAACCTCATGTTCACCTAAGATTTACTCTTACACAACATCCATAAAGGCACATTTGACGTCTTTGACATTTGTTTGGAGTTTCATGCTTGGATATAAGAAAATGTACTTCTTTTAATTAGGCCTGTTTTTGTTAATATACTGCATGTTAGTGGCAATAAGACCACCTACCCTCTATTGGATTACTTCAGACCTGTGTGAACCATTACAGTGTTATCTGATAGACCAAGCAGATTAGGAGTGTGACAATGAGCCCTTTTTATTGAGGGTTTCAATGGGAGTTGATTTTTGTTATATGGACAAACATATATTTTCACAGACCCATATTTTAGGAATCTGAGGGACAATTCTGCCCTAAATGAACTGAAATACAGAAAATGAGATAGAACTCTCTTCTTTTTTCTTTAGTCACCATCCTTCTGCAGTTTTAGTTCTTTTTGTCTTGCTCCTTTTTTCTTCACCCCAAATGTAACAATACGAGGGTTTTGTATCCAACAGCACAACAGTTTCCTTTGCTGAGTACATTTTTCGGCTGGACTTGTTTGCTTTTAGAAGTGAGTAGAATTTATGTGTCAAAGATGAAGTAAATATAAAATTGATTCTTCCTCCACTGACACCGAATCTCTGATCTCCTGACTGCAGTAGCTAATATGTAAAGGACTGCCAGGTATGAGAATGGGTACACACACACACACATACACTGAGCTCAGTGCATGTTTGACCAAAGGTCACATGACATTTGAGCAGCACTATATCAAGGCTCATTCGTCGTCCTCCTCCCCTCTTTTCCTTATCTTTTGAAGTTCACACCTCCTCTCTGTACAGTAGAGAATCATTTACAGGTAGTATTAAAACTGTCAGCCCACAATTCTGCACAATGGATGTGGCTCAAGGCCAAAAGTATATGTATGTGTGTGTGTGTGTGTGTGTGTGTGTATCTTTGTGTGCATGTCTTCATAGCTTATAGGCTAAGTAGTAGCGAGAATATGAGTCAGATCCAGTTCAGTACAATGGTGCTTTGTGAGTGTGTCAGACAGGAATGTGTATGATGGGAAGGATGAGCCGTGCCAGATGGTGCTCTGTGTCGGTAGACTTTGCTCTCATAACTCTGTTTTTCCTCTTTCTTGTCTTCTCTTTTTTTCTTGTCTTTCTTTTTCTTTCTTGCAATCTTCTCTGCTTTTCTTCCTGCTTCTTCATCTCTGCAGCTCTGCCTTCCTTCTCTTACAAGCGTGAATCCATCCACAACCATCACAAAGGAATGTGACCCGTGCAGAGTCAAAGTGATATTTTGGAGTATGATGTTACAGCTTTGACATATATCCTAACAAGGGTATGCGAGGGTGGGGGGCAGAGGGATCCATTGTGTTTGGGGCTCTGTGAAAACAACTTTCATTAAAGTCAAGGATCGGCGTGAGAGTCAGGGGGGGTAAACCCTCTAAACCTCCAAAATCTGCCCTTCATTTCACCAAACAAAACTTTGCTCTTTTATTCTTGTGTCTTATTAGAGTTTAGAAAAAAATGAATGAGGAGAATAATCCACAGGAATTTCTTTTTAGATTAGTTTTAGGTTTCTGTAGGCCACTGGGACCATTGTGTATAAACAGAGTTCAGTGAGAACTGAGTAACTGAGAGAACAGCTACTCTTTTGAAGAAGCCAATTTGTGGTTTGCCATCCATCCATCCATCCATCCATCCATCCATCCATCCATCCATCCATCCACCCATTTAATGTGTTAAAGTGCAGTCCATTCCATTTAGCATCAACATGCTAACATTCTGATAATCCTAATGCACTTGCTAAATTTAAGTTATCACTGACGTTGATTCTTCTTTTAAAATTATATGTCAACCTTAATGTGGGGCTAGAGGTGAATTCAGCAAATCACCAATGTCATTAGGATTTAGGGGTAAAGCTATATAAGACATCACGAAGGTCAAAACAGAACTTCATGATGTCTTATATAGCTTTGGACCAATGTAGACTGACGGACACTAGCATACCAAGTTCATTATAAGATTTGGGTGACCAAATGTCCTCGTTGGCCTGGACATGTCCACTTTTCACCCCCCCCCCCC
>OMNW01007860.1:0-25016 GCA_900303245.1 Selene dorsalis
CGAAGCCCCTCTACGAGACAGAGCCTCGGAGAAATAGGTCAACATTTTGGGAATGTGTTTATTAGTGAGCTTTATGAGCTGGTAGACACATTTCTATGTGTCTATAGAAAACAGCTAGACTAAGCTAAGCTAAACATGATTGCTGCTGATTGCTTTAATTGATACTGTGCCTGAACAAATATTACTCCATGTAACATCTATTTGGATATTATTATACCAGTTACCATAGCGTTTATGCTCCAAACTGCACTGAAATGCTGCAGCAGATATAACGAACTTAGAGTGTCTGAAGGCCTTTACAACTGTAGAGCAGAAAGGAACCTGACAACCAAACATCTCTGGAGGCTTTTAGTTTTTTAATCTGTAATCTTGTTGCAGCCCAAGTGACACAAACTCCAACAGCTTCAGAAATCCTGATTTGAAGCCAAAGCTGTTTGTCTCTGTCTGTCACTCAGCTCAACACAGGGATGCACAAGTGTTGTGCGAGTGACACAGATGCTGCGGAGATGAGATTAAATATAGTCTGGGAAAACTGTCTTTTATCTAATGGTTTCGGTTTTGTTTTTTTTCTCGCAGCAGGGATACCCGTTTGTGTGAATTTTGATTGACAGTGTTGGTTTTTGAAAACACAAAAATGGTCCATTAAAATTTGATGGGTGAAGAAAAGAGCTGGGCTTCTTCTTTCTTAGTCTTTGTGGGGAGGAATTTGAAGTTTGAAGCAAAGTGGAGAAGGAGAAAACAATTTAGTGCAATGATGCAGCAACCGGAGATGAATCGAATATTTGATCTGATTCTTCTCTAAATCATCTCCTCTTATCTTTACACTCACATTGCTGTTATTCTGTAGGACTGTTTTATTTTCTCAAACTGTTGGAGGGCGGAGATGCTTCAGGGGAATTAAACAGCAGCAGTGTTTGTTTAGAAGAGCAGTGGCGCCATCTACAGTCTAAAACCTGAAACATCATATTAGTCAGAAGAGTTAGTTTCTGTGAGTGTATCGTCAGGATGTTATTGTCCAGGTGCAGCAGATGGCCACTGGTTACTGACGAGCTACATCTATGTGTTGTCCTGCTCTTTAACTTAACACAGTGTCTGTGAGTGAACGAACCTCTAAGGTTTTAAGATGATCTCATCATTAACTAAATGTAATAGAAAGGATTTACCTGAAACAGCTGGTGAAGTAACTCCACATTAAGAAATACATATCGTTGCAGTGTTTGTGCATGTGGAGGTTTTGTTCCAAATGTATATTCATGTTTACGTCCTTTGATGTTTTCTTCTTTTATACCGTTATACAGAGCCAGGATTTCCCTGAGGGGCAGTGAACACGTCTTATTGTCTCATCCTCTTCCCTTCAGCATCATCTGCCTGTGTAACAGAACAACAGCAGCGATGCAGTTCATGGAGCTTCTGGAGGAGCGGGGCCCTCGAGATCTGAGGCCCCTAGACGCCAGTCTAATTATCACGGTCAGTAATACAAACATGCTGTAACAGCTTCCCCTGAGTCTTTGCTTAATGTGAAACAGAAAAGTCTGAAGATTTGCTTTGGAAGTGAAAAGACGGCATGGTTGTCGGCCTCAAATTTAACATCACAGCACCTGTCGCAAATACTGTTTAACTACTGTCTGCTGCACTTTTGTCGTGTTTCCACGTCATTTTGATGCCAAAAACTAGACAAGCCACTGAAAATGTTGTATTTCCTGATTAAAATCAAACTTCACAGTCATAGTTTGAACTCCCGTCCATCCTGTTGTTGTGATGGGACAAAAGCAGAAGTCATCGTGACGCTCTGCTCCTCCTCAGCTTCATTCAGTTTACAGATTAAAGTTTATTAAAAGTGCAAAATCACGGTGCATGTGCAGAAAGTGTCAAAGTGATACCCTGTTATCCATTACACCCCTGACTCTGTAATGGGTAATAAAGTGGTCATGGTCAATAGACACACACGCACACACACACACACACACACACAGGCATGCGAAGAAAGAAAATATTTTGTATGCATTCACGTTGCAAAACCACACAGCTGTAAATGTCATGTGAAAAACTTCGGACACGCCAAACATGTGTGTGCCGAACATGTCCTCTGTTCCTGTGTCCAAATAATTCAGTTTAAGACTCATCCAAAGAACAACAGTCTTCTTTCTGAAGGCCTCAGACAACTTCTTCAGTCCCACCCTGGTGTTCACTCCCACTTTAACAGTCAGGAGCAACCCACACACACACACACACACACACACACACACACACACACACAGAAAACACTGCTCATGCACACACATGTCAGTAACAAGTCATGCAGTGTCCATGCTCTCATTACTCATGTTTGAACATTTAGGTTTATGAGTAACATTGTGTGTTCGTGTGTCCTGGTGTGTATGTGTGTGTGTGTAAAGGATGCATGTCAGCTGTAATAAGCTCCGCTGTGTGTGCTTGTCCTAACTGGAAAAGATGCAACTCGTAGGGTCACTAACACAAAGTTTGTTGATCAGCTCTCAGTGACACGATGAGACGATGTGGAGCATGAACTGAACCGATGGTGATAGTTTACTAACTCTGCTTTGTGCCAAGGTTCACTTCTAATGTGTGTTCATGTTTAATAGAAACATGCTCTGGATGTCAACGGAGCTGTTTATCAGAGTTATTATTGGATGCATCACAGGCCAGCACATGTGCAGACACATCTGGAGAGGAGAGCAGATGTTTTTCATAATGTCAGACTATTCCTTTAATTGTCATCTTTTCAGTGTGTCAGCATCTAGTGGCTCTTTGAGGAAGTGCAGCTGGAAACACGGCAGCGTGCAGACACAGATCTCAGATCAGTCACCTGCACTCAGTCAATCAAAGTAAAGAAAAGACCCTGAGCTCGCAGTCTGCGGCGTTTAACTCTTTTTACTTTCACTTTCACTTTGCATGTAAAATATTCTATGATTATTATTTTAATCGATATCAGTTTGTGATGAAGAACCACTCGTCATCTTCTCTTTGTCTTCCGTGTAAACCGTCTGTCACTGTCACGGACCCTGCACGTCATCCTCGTCATCATCATCATCCTCCGTTGTGGGCGGGTGCTTCAGTTCCTCTTATTAGGCTGAGGACCCTGCAGCCATCAGAAGTCTGCATGGGGCTCGAACCGGACCGCCAGTGAACCCTGCACCTCAGCAAGAGCGCGCACGGCAGCAGCGGAGCAGGTGAGTGTTCAAGGTGGCGAGCTGGTCGCGCGACTTTTTTTTTTTTTAGTGTAGTAGTATTGAAATATGCGGATTTTTTGTTTGTTTTACAAAACTAAAATAAAATACCGCAATAAATTATTCACTGTAGGAGCTCAGCACTATTTTAATATTCTACAAGTACAGGATAAGTTATAGGAAAAGTCCAACAATATTGAAGGTAACAAGGTATTTCTAATCCATTCAAACACATGACCTAAATAACTGATGGTCAACTAACTTACTAATAATGATGAAGGTGATTTAACACAGCAGCAACATATCCTGACTCTAGAAACCATTTATATTGTATTATATGTATATTGATTAAAATCCCTCAAGAAACTCCTTTACTTTCTCCACATTTCATGCAGAGAAAGTAATATTACACAAACACATTAGCAGTGTGATGAATGTGCCATAGGTTCAAATTCCCTTCAAAGCTTCAAGCCCAGAGAGTAAAATAGTCTTTTTGAAAGCTGTGCAGTGACTGAGCTCCAGTGTGGGCAGAGAAGCCTCACTGCAGATGCTTGTTTGACAAAGGTCTCCTAAAAGAATGAACAAAACCTCTGTTTACACACACATTCCCTTCAAGAAGTCTGTTAGCCTTGCTCTAATTATTTAAAATCAATATTGACTCGACTGTAAGTAGCATCAAATCCTGGAACTGCTTCACCAAGCATGGAACGTTTCCCTGCTGCCTGCACACAGCTAAAATAAGGTGTGTGGAAAGACTTGGATTTTCCAAAGACTAGCTGTCCTTCACACTGTCACTCAAACACAAACAGCAGCAGTAATGCAGGACGACTACACTACAGACTACAGTCCTGCAACACAGCCAGTGGTAACACTGACAACAGGAGCTACAGCTTGTGATCACCAGAGAGCCAAGATGTTGAGATGTGATCCAGCGCTCATTCAGATATTCCACACTTTGGAAATAAGTTGTACTGAGCTGCTCCCCTCACAGGACAGGCAGAGCAAAGTGCTCAGAAAGATGGGGTGGTAAAGAAAAGAAACACGCTTTGTGTGTTTACACAGCTTGTCTTGATGAAACCACCTGAGATGTTATGTATTTCTGTTTGTTGCAGGATCCAGGTGACCAGACCGTTTTGTCTTCACATCTGGGCTCCACAGTCAAAACTCTTGTATCTGAGTTTTTTTGGAAGGTGCCGAGCTGCAGCATGCATTGATCCCCAAGGCTGAACTACAAAACATCAACTCTTTACCTCACACCTTCACTTTATGATTGATTCATGCTCTATTGATGAAGTGCAGTTGAATGTTTCTGATTAACTTTTTGATTGTGCATCAGGAAATAACAGTGCTGCTGCTCAGGTATTGACTTTACTCAGTTTTGTTTAATAGCTACAGAGCTGTTGAATCGTAGCCATGGCTGCCACCTTGGAAGCAGCAGACATCATCATTGTAACCATCTACTTCATCGTGGTGCTGGCGATCGGGTTCCTGGCCATGTGGAAAGCCAATCGGAGCACAGTGAGCGGCTACTTCCTGGCCGGCCGCTCCATGAACTGGGCGACTGTAGGAGCCTCTCTCTTTGTCAGCAACATAGGAAGTGAGCATTTTATCGGCCTGGCTGGATCCGGTGCTGCTGGTGGGTTCAGTGTGGCTGCGTGGGAATTCAACGCTCTGTTACTACTCCAGCTTTTAGGCTGGATGTTCATCCCTGTCTATGTCCTCGCCGGAGTTTACACCATGCCTGAGTACCTGTCCAAGCGATACGGAGGGAAACGGCTGAAGGTGTATTTCGCTGCCTTATCTCTCATCCTCTATATCTTCACCAAGCTGTCTGTGGACCTCTATTCTGGGGCCTTGTTTATCAAGGAGTCCTTAGGGTGGAACCTCTACTTGTCCATTTTTCTGCTCATCACCATGACGGCTCTGTTGACGGTCACTGGAGGTCTGGTCGCCGTCATCTACACAGACACAGTCCAGGCCTTTCTCATGATCGCCGGAGCGCTCTGTCTCACTGCTATCAGTCTCTTCAAAGTGGGAGGACTTGAAGGTCATTTGTGCATCAAACATATACCATTTATTGCATGTTATTTAATATAGTGCCATGTGATGTGTATACTTTTCCTATTGTAACCATGTGCTGTCATTTGAAGAGATGAGGAGCAAGTACATGGAGGCCACTCCGAACACCACTGCCATCATGCAGTCTTTCTCCAACCTGACATTTTCCAGCTCCTGCCAGGACGGCCTCAGCCCAAAGAAGGATGCACTCAGGATCTTAAGAGGCCCAACGGATCCAGATCTTCCTTGGCCTGGTTTTATACTGGGCCAGACTCCTGCCTCTATTTGGTATTTGTCTCACTCTTTCCATGTAGACATCATTTTTTAACTGGTTCAGGTCTGAGCAGGTTTATACACACATCTGAAATCACCAGGTAAACTCTAACTGTCCTTATGATGTGTTCCAGGTACTGGTGTACTGATCAGGTGATTGTCCAGCGCGTTCTGGCTGCAAAGAACATCGCCCACGCCAAAGGGTCGACCATCATGGCTGGCTTCCTGAAAATCCTGCCTATGTTTATCATAGTCATCCCAGGTAGCACCACTGATTGCTTTTTGAGTAGGTATGACTTCAAATCCTGAATGTACACTCACTGAAACCTGATGTATTCATCAGGGATGATTTCCAGGATCTTCTTTGCTGACGAGTTGATGTGTATCAGTCCGGAGCACTGTGTGGAAGTGTGTGGTTCTGCAGCGGGCTGCAGCAACCTGGCTTACCCGCGGCTCGTCATGTCGGTGATGCCCGTCGGTCTGCGCGGCCTGATGATGGCCGTCATGATAGCGGCTCTGATGAGCGATTTGGACTCCATTTTTAACTCGGCGAGCACCATATTCACTCTGGATATTTACAAGATGCTGCGGAAGCAGGTGTCGCCCAAAGAGCTGGTGATCGTTGGCAGATTGTTTGTGGTTGTCATGGTGATCATCAGCATTGCCTGGGTGCCCGTCATCATTGAGATGCAGGGAGGTCAGATGTTCTATTACATCCAGGAGGTATCAGATTATCTGACTCCACCCATAGCTGCTCTCTTCTTACTCGGTGTGCTGTGCCACCGTTGCAATGAGACAGGTGCATTCTGGGGTGGGATGGTGGGGTTTGCACTCGGAGCTCTGCGTCTGGTGCTGGCGTTCGTTTACCGCGAGCCACACTGCGACCAGCCGGACGAGCGGCCATCTTTTATCAAAGATGTCCACTTCATGTATGTGGCGGCCATATTGTTTTGGGTGTCAGCTCTGGTGACTTTTGGTGTGAGTCTCTGCACTCCTCCTCCTAGTAAAGAACAAATCAGAACAACTACTCTGTGGGGGTTAAAGGAGAGAAAGAGGCTGAAGCAGCTAGAGAAAGACAAAGGTCAAGAAGACATGAGTACCCTGAAGCCTCTTAACCACGGAGACCACCCAAGCAAACTCTGTGGCACTGAGGCCAATCATGAAAATGCTCAGCCAAGCAATGGCCATGCAGTCACAGCCAGTAACATAGAAACCAAACACCAGGCTCAGAACGGGAGCTATGCACTGGAAACTGAAGGAGTGAGGGATGAGGAGGAAGTAGAGGGCTGCTTTGGAGGATGTGATGGGGAGGGTGGGAAGTGTATGAAGGTTTTAGAGTGGCTCTGTGGCTTCCAGGAGAAACCATCCAGAACTCAGGTTATCACAGCTCAGGAACAGGAGGAGATGGTGGACAAGCTTCTCCACGAACCTCCGAGAACCAAAATCCTCCTGAACACAGGACTGGTGGTGATTTGCTCTATTGGGATCTTCCTCTTTATTTATTTCTCCTTATAGGCTCCATAGATACAAAGCAGTGGCTCATGTTTGAGTTTTTTAATCTCAGCTGTTTGAGTATGAACAGGAACACTGCAGTTTTGCTTTGTTTCCTGGAGGAGAGGCCTGTGAGTTACTACATTGTATGTGTATTTCTAAAATTACATGATATTATAATATTTTTTAAAACACCCAGGGAAACTTGTCTGAATTGCAGGACGTCTACTCATATAGAAGAAACCAATGGGACTTTGGTACGGGCCCATGAGTTTGCATTTTACCCTTTGATACTAGAGTTTGACATGAGGGGAGTTGAGAGAACAGGATTAAATTAGCACTTAAGTTTGTGTAAGAACACTCTTACTTATTATTTGTTAGAGGAATAAACAAGATTTCCAACATATGACGTACTAAATAGCACCTACATTTATATTTTAACTGTGACGTGCATCCTTTCATTGTGCACAGATACAGTAATATATTCTTGAATTTGTCTCCATGGGGATGTTTTCATGATAATGGAAATTCATAGTGAATGTGAAATCTGCTGTGACAATTTTTCACTTTACTGGAAATGTGTAATCTATCCTGTTTTTTTCTGTTTTTAATGCATTTAATTAGATCTTATCATTTGTTTTTGTTTTTTTTTGTTGTTGTTGTTTTTTTCATTTTTCTACAAATGGTTTCTTCCTCCAAAATTTTGAAATTCAACGTTTTACACAATTATGAATCATGTTATCATGGTACTGTGTCCATTTATAATAAATGATATCAGGCTTGATTACAGATGTTTATAGATAGATTAGAACCTGTTCTATGAAAGAGAGACCGAACAAGTCAAACCTGAATGTGGCAGTTGTGGACTTTCTCAGGAATTCTCTGATGTGCTGCTTCTAAATTGTCTTGAGACAATATTGAGACAGCATCTGTTTCGCACAGCAGAAATAAGGACGGACTGACTGACATGACCCTCCTTTTGGTTCCTATCTGTCCAACACAAAGTCTCGGTCACTTTCTCTCCCTACATGGCACCGCTCAGCAGTCATTCCTGTTGAACTTGACGCTCATGTTTGTTCGGTGCTCAGGTCATCTCCTAACGGAACAAACCCGTATAACCAAACTGGTTGTTCTGCTCCACTTAAAGGCCTCAGCCAGGATTTGCATGAGGGTTACTGTGTGTTGACAATGTGCACTGCTCATGCATTGTAGGCTTTCTCTGAACTGATGCACTTGATACACAGTGCATCATTGTTTTGTTATCATTGCATTATGTATAATATCAATGAATGTTGCGATATTCATTGATATTCATTGCACTGATGCACTTTGTGTTTGGTGCTAGTTAGCGATTGTGAACATGGTGAACATTACATGTTTTGTTTTTTTTTATTTCACACCCACCTTTGTCTTTTAAACTGCAGTGTGCAATTCAAGGGTATGAAGTGTCTTTAGATATTAATATACTATGCATGTACAGTTTGTTTCGATCCAACTTGAGTGGCCATGGTGGAAGCAAAGTCATGCACCTGCTCGTACGTTCAGCGCTTGTTGCCTTTAAGGTCATCTGTCGTTTAGAATATTTTGTGAATTACACTTGGCCGCTTTTGCACATTTTGTGATTTACTAATTCACTGGTAATTGAGCTTATGATGTAAAGCCACAATAGTAAGGACAGGATTTCAAAGTAAAACTTGTGCTTCACAACAGAAGACATTGTAAGTGGAGAAATTATGAAACATCAAGTGATGTTATGTGCAACAGATTTACCATCAGATACCATCAGATTCAGATTAAAAAGCACCATAACAAGCCTCTACTGCAGTGGAAAGTTACAGAGCAGAAGTGGAAACTTACTGGGTAGTCCCATCACACACGCAAGCTCACTGCAAAAAAAAAAAGGTCAAGCAGGTTAGAGTTAGTCCTCATCTTCAGAACCTGCAGTGTTGTAGCTGACCAACACAAACCAATATGGTCAACCAGTTGTTGACACAAATGCCAAAAGTAGAACTATTACAGGCATTGTAGTGTTTCTTGGAAACCTTTGCAAACAAGAGTCAGAGTGAAAGTTGTGGATATGTGTTGGTAAAACCACACAGTTTCCCCTTTAGCTCTGTCAACCTACTTCATTTAGTACCACAGAATGAGATATACCTGAACCACATCTGAGATCATTTCGTCTTAGAATTTAAATCATCATTCAGTGTTACCTGAGATCCAAATGTGACGAAGATGCTGTGTTACTAGGGGAATTGAGGGCTGTGACATGATGGTATGATGGTAAATAAATTCTTACACTTTAGAGACACAGCAAGGAGTGAGCCGATGCTACCGGTAATAAAAATGCCCATATACATCAACACCAAGACACACAGGCATGAGCAAGAAAAAGAAAGGTGACCGGGCACTTCATTACCACCATCATGTAAAGCCTGTATGAAAAAAAAAATCCACAAAAAAAGATATATATTATAACAAAGGACTGGGACAGCCAGCACCATAATAGATGTAAGAATTACATATTTATACAATTAGTGTATAAAATGCCATAGAAGAAAAGCACATGTATACATAAATAAAATGTATGTGCACTCAATAATTAATAATATGTAGCCTATTAAAAATAGCATCTGCCCTGTGCTCATATTGCCTGTACAGCGGTGATATCGCGACAAAATGTAATCAAAGTCTCGCGGTGTTTGGATCAGAGATGAGTCGGTCAAGTTAACCAATGTAAGGTCACGAAGTATTCAGTTGCGGTTAAAATTAAAAGCTGGAATATTAAATTCACTTAATACTGAGTCTGTGACCTGATTATTACTAACCATAACTGTGTGTGAAATGTGTAACATACGGACCTTCAGTAGTAGATATTTGTGTAAACTGGTTCGTCTTTATGAGCTGTAGACAATAAAACCAGTGTAAGTCATATTGTCTTAAGGTGAGAAGGATTTCCTTTGATATGATTATATTCACATTAATTACATCATAAGGATTGTTTTAACACTTGGTACATTTCTGCTGAAGTATTACCGTAAACAGGTTTTGAATGACTTTTATTTTGACAGTCCCGGATGTGACGTGTGTGTTTCATTAACGCCAACTTGACCAATAATACATAACGGCTTCATCACAGCTTCAGCTTGAGAGCTAAGCGACATCAGCAGAGTTTGCATGAAGTGTAGCTAAAATACGTGAATCTATCATCTCGTTAAATCCAACATTGGCATTTTATAAAGTTCCGCGTGACAGCTGTAAGCCAATGAGGTAACTGTCATCTGTCTGTAACCAAAGAAACAGGGCAGAGGCAGAGGAGAAATAACATAACATCAAACCCGGCAAACAAAGAGGTCCTTTTTTCAACGACAACATTTTTCCTCCATATTCTATAGTTATGAGTCATGTGGCCGTCGAAAATGCCCACGGTCTAGAGCAGCAGGTAAGCCACCGCATCGGTTTACTGTGTGTTGTAGCGTCAGTTGATGCGAAAGTGTTATAACGGCTGGGATAAACGTTAGCTCGCCGGCTAGCCTGATACACCGCTAACCAGATGCTATCGTGCTAGCCGTTGCCGTTGGGTGCGTTTCAATTATTCACAGACGTGACTCAAAGTGGCTGCGGTGCGGGGAACGGGCCATACGACGTTGAAACGTTTGGGGTTATCCTGCCACCTAATTTTTTTGGATTAACTGCGTATTTAATCTGTAACATTTATCCGTATTATTTATAAAAACATACGGTGGTAATTGGGTATGTGGTAGCTAGTTTATAGACTGCGGATAAGCCGTTAATTCTAACGGAGAGCTTAATAACAAATGACGTCGGAGGGGTTCCGTCGGCTCTCCCGTGTGTACATATGAAACGCACCTATCAACTATTATCTTCACTGCGTTTGTGTTGCAGCTTGATACAATAATAAAATGGAGGTATGCGGGGATGGAGCGAGGCGGACTGACACACAAACAATGCGGCGTTTGACAGGGCAGCCCACCGGCTTTCGGGTGATGCGCAGTTTTGCACAATTTTCGTGCAGGTCTTGACCGTGTCCCGCTTAGAAAATGCTCATTTTATCTGCGTCACCAGCAACGTAGTTTATCTGTGTCTGACTGGCCAGACAGTTGGATGGCAGCAGAAAAGTACTTTATGTTCTCAGTTGATATTTTGGAAAGGTATAACTTGCAAAACGACTGCGAGAGAGTTAAATGCACCCAACAGACCTCATTTAAACATTTTAAAACATCCTCCGTCTGAGCCAGGATGTAATGAAATCTGCACTGGGATGGCTTTTTATGCAGAAATTAATGAACATAGAGCTCCCCATGCCAGTGAAAGCATCAAATCCAAAGCTATTCCATTTAGTTTGCTAAAAGCTGGATGCACTGACATGAAATTCCTAGCTTCCTATTGTATTTGCCATCCTTTGTTGCTGTTTGCTGACAGAACCACAATTAGGGTTTTGCATGTTGGAGTTTAAACAGCTTTCAAAGTAGTGTGCAGAAATGTTTGGAGCTGAATTGCACAGAAAAGCCAGACTCATTTCTCTGGACTGTTCAGTTTGTGTAGTGCCTCATAAGCAAAGCTTTCACATTGCATATTATAAATGATAAATATCTTTGCTTTTCATAATATGAGATGCAGATTGAGATGTCATCTGCTGCAGACAGAGGTTCACATGCAGGCCGAAAACCTAAAAGGTGCTACAGCCAAGGCCATGCTGTCATCAAAAGCTTTTACAGTGCAGTTTGGTGATCTGCAAGGGTTCAAAGCATTTTATACACATGGGCGCCTGGGCCATGACTCAGTGAGCTCTTGTTTCATCTCACATTAAATGGCTTTCCACCCATCTGTTTTTATCTTCATTTTCAATTTGCTAGGGGAAAATCCAGCATGGTGGCAACGGAAATTTTGATGAATCAAACAAAAAAAACCCTCAAATTTGGAAAAGATTAACCTTAACATTGCTGCAGCTCAATAAAATAAAAGTGTCTAAATAGATGATTTATGAGCTACTGTTTGTGCTGCTGAAAGTGACTGAGTATGTGGTTTGTCCCTGCCTCTTTCTGTTTCTCCAGCTCGCTGTCCTAGACTTGAGTGCAGCAGACGGACAAGGTGGAGGCACCAACAGTAAGCAGCCCACATCTTCTTCTTCTTTATTTCCACTGATTAATGTGCACCAACATTCACAAAGTTGAACATTTTACCTCAACTTACAATAAACCGTGGTGATAAGAATGGGGATAAAATGAGCGACAATGAACAACAACAAACAAGACAATCGTCTACAGAGGATAAAGTGGGAAGGACGTCAAAGTCAGGGGAACGCAAACGTTTTAAAAATGAGCACTGATTCATTGACTCATTTCAGTTCATTACAGTGTAATAGCATCTTTGAGGCAGGGTCGGTTGCACCAGAGATGATTGAAGGGAGGGCATCTAACGAGGGTCTCTTGTGAGATTTTTGCCCATAATATATTTTCCATTCCATGGAAATAAAATGCAGAACAGGGATAAGGCCTAAGGAAAATGCATGTGTCCCGTGCATCTGGAGTTGCCTCTTGTGCGTTTTCATCTTGTAGTTTCACAAGCAGCACTTGCCACAGTCAGTCATTATTACACATTCAGATTCTGAGCCCTCTAAGGAAGGAAACTCAGTTACTGATGTTGTCTCTGTCTACAGGGCGATACATTCCTCCACATTTACGGAACAAAGACGCTTCCAAAAATGGTGAGTGGGGTCAAGTTAAAGCTGTCCTGCGGAGTTTTCCAGCAAACAACACAAGACCTAGGTTGTTTTGACTTTTAGTGATATTCACAAACATGCAGCGTGGGGTTTACTAGCTTCCGCTTGTCCTCTTCTTCGTCTCTGCTGGCACGGTGCTACTGCTGTAGTGTGAAACTGGTGGGAGGGTGTGAGCAAAAACATGGCTCTGAACATTGCTCTTTAATGCCACGAGTGGTCAAAAAACTCCACAAGGCACCTTTATTAACTGTATCTGTTACTGATAAACACCACAACTGAACCACTTTGTTCCCATCCAGCAGGAAATGCCTTTGCTGCTGGTCGACAAGGTGTCTACACCATGGCGCCTCCAGCCAACTGTAAGTTCATCATTCAGCTGCGTGCAGTCTTGAAATGGTGGGGAATGAGCTCGGCTTAAGCTTCTGTAGTAAAAGCAGTATATCAAGATTTAAGTATTTCCACCAGTGGCTTGAACTGGAAGAAGTGAAGCTCATCTGTCTCACAGCAGGATGAGTGACACGGTCCTGTAGTTGCTGACTGTCATTTCTCCTTCTGCAGATGGTTGGGACGGCGGGCGCAACAACTTTGTCAATGGCTACCATGACAACCGAATGACGGCCAACTCGTTTACCCGGGGCCCGCCTCGCATGGAGCGGGGCCGAGGCGGCGTCGGAGGAGGCGGTTACCGCGGAAACCGGGGAGGATCCTTCAACCCTATCAATCCAGCGCAGCCGATGGGATTTTGCGGCTACGAAAATAAAGGTGAGATGTGTCCACCTTGACTGTCTCAGTGTGTGAATCTGCTTCGAAACCTGCATGTCTTGTCTTTAATTAATGTGAATTATCGCAATTTTGATCTTTGAAAAAATGTAGAGCAGATTTAGTGACGTCAACGGGAGCCTTTGTGGATATGAAAGTCATAAATTAAAATCACACATCACAATGTTTCAACCTCACCCACATTGCTGTCAAAGCAGCAGCTGCACTCATCTTGTCTCCCTGCTGAACACTGTTGTGATAAAGCTGAATGTGTGAAACTGTCTTGCACTTTTGCGTCCACTCTGCTTAACAGATGCCAGCGGCTGGAACACAAACAAGGATGCATACAGCAGTTTTGGAAACAATCGAGGGAAGTCTGCATTTTTCAATGACAGAGGCAACGCTAACAGAGGGAGGTAAGAGACACAGGCCGAATAACTCCTGTCTAAATGTCACTGTAGCAGAACAACTTTAAGGTTAAGACGATGCCAGAGAAGTTTCTATATTCTCCTCAACAATTTCTCTTCTGCTCAGGTTCGAGCATGGTGGATTTGGTGGTGGAGGAGGAGGAGGAAACAGCCGCTGGGTGGAGGAGTCCAGAGATGAAGGAGACTGGTCCAAACCAACACCACGTAACGAGCGCCTTGAACAGTGAGTCCATGCTGGTCGTGACGGGTGTAGCCGGGTAATTTCATAAACTTTGAAGGGAGACAAACTCGTATCTCTCCTTTTTTTGTTGCTGCTCTGCAGTGAGCTGTTCTCTGGAAGTAACACTGGGATTAACTTTGAGAAGTACGATGACATTCCTGTTGAGGCCACCGGACAGAACTGCCCCCACCACATCGAGAGTGTGAGCTGCTGCTGTTAACCAGACATCTAACAGTCTTAATCATCAGCTCCTTTGTCTCACATTAATGTTCTTTATGAATGTTTGTGCTGTGTAGTTCCAAGATGTGGACATGGGTGAGATCATCATGGGTAACATCGCGCTGAGTCGCTACACTAGACCAACGCCGGTCCAGAAATATGCCATTCCCATCATCAAGTCAAAGAGAGACCTCATGGCCTGCGCTCAGACAGGTAGGACATGCACACACGTCCCTGCAGCATCTGAGCTGTCCGCACACAAAACACCAGGATGATGATGTTGCTGTGGGAACACGACTCTACCGAAAAAAACATGGAGGTTGATTTTTGTGCCTGTAGGTTCTGGGAAGACCGCAGCATTCCTGCTGCCGATCCTCAGCCAGATCTACACTGACGGACCAGGAGAAGCTCTTAATGCAGCAAAAGCCTCTGGACAGGTGAGCCCAGAATCTTAGCCCCTGAAAAAAGCCATTTAAGACCCTCAGTCCTCCTGTATATCCTTTTCTAACTGGACTAAAGCAGACAGATCAGTTGCAGCTCCTTGGCTGATGTTTTTTTTCCAGTTCGCTCTCTTGCATCTTCTCTCTGTGTCTCCCACTCTACATCAGTCCAGACAACTGCTGACCTATGTGGTTAAATCTCTAAATGCAAAGCTCACATTTGAGTCAGACATTGTGTCCATCCTGTGAACGTTGATTTCACTATGAACTAACATTTAGCTTTGTGGTTTTGTCACTGTTTTTACAGGAGAATGGAAAGTATGGCCGTCGTAAGCAGTACCCCATCTCTCTGGTACTGGCTCCAACCAGAGAACTGGCATTACAGATATATGATGAAGCCAGGAAGGTACATACAAGCATGCACACACATTAACTTAACGCCCCTTGGGTCAAATGATTAAAAACATTTACTCATTTCTTCATCCTTCTTTTTTTTATTTGTAGTTTTCCTACCGGTCCAGAGTACGTCCCTGTGTGGTGTACGGAGGAGCCGACATTGGCCAACAGATCAGAGATCTGGAGAGAGGCTGCCATCTGCTGGTGGCCACACCAGGAAGACTGGTGGACATGATGGAGAGGTGCAAGATCGGACTGGACTACTGCAAGTAAGACCCGGACAGAAGGAGGGAGTGATGGAGAAACTCTTCTCATGTTTTCTGCTTTAGTGTTTGCATCATTTTGAATGCTCACATCTTCCCTTGTGTCTTCTTCTCTTCAGCTACCTGGTCCTGGATGAGGCAGATCGTATGCTGGACATGGGCTTCGAACCACAGATCAGACGCATCGTGGAACAAGACACCATGCCACATAAAGGCATCCGACAGACTATGATGTTCAGTGCCACCTTCCCTAAAGAGATCCAGGTGCGTTTTCCAAGCTTGTTTAGCTCCTATCCTTAGTTCTGGATTGAAAAGAGGCTGAAAACCGTCTGCTCCTCTTGCAGATCCTGGCCAGGGATTTCCTGGAGGAGTACATTTTCCTGGCAGTGGGCAGGGTGGGCTCCACCTCAGAGAACATCACTCAGAAGGTGGTGTGGGTGGAGGAGAGCGACAAGAGGTCTTTCCTGCTGGACCTGCTCAGCGCCACAGGTGAGGCCATCACGCAGCAGCAACATGTGAGCTTCAGAGATCTGTGTGGAGCTGCAGACACACACATACACACAGTGCAGTTTTATTTCCCCTGTCCTTTCTTCATCGTCATACTGTCGTCCCCACATCTCAGCTGGCGTCTCATGTTTACCTCAGTGTAATCAACAGCCCATCAACACCTTGTCTGTCAACCATTTTTGAAACATTTGGGAAAAGCTCAGAACATTCACATGGATATATTTTGTTTTTCCTCTAATAAAAATGAACATACATTCAAACCAGGTAACATCAATAGGGGTTTAAAATCTTAAACACAATGCCTAGAAAAAGTTTGTCCACATTTTCTGTCTTTCTGGGGATTAGTAAGATGTTTTGAGCAGGAAATATCCGGAATTTTCTTCCAATTATTTTCATTTCTTTACCTGAGGAGGGCAACAGTGAGATTGTTGTCTAAGAAGAAATATTGTTATTATCCTGAAGGACTGAACTAATATTTTCCCGTCCTTCAGTTTTATAGTAAAAACTCATTTAAAGACACATCTGTGGATCGGAAAAACAAACCTTTTTGTTTTAGTAGTGAAACAGATTTTCCGAATTGAAGTCGATCAGGAACATTAAACATGCAGAGTTGTTTTTTTTTTTGTTTGGTTTCTTTTTTTTTACTGGTGACTGAGTGCAGTTTACATGTTGGTGGTTTGGTGTGGTTTTATCCCAAGTTATCCCCAGCGAGGTACAGGACAATACTGGAGACAACATAGACAAACCTGGTAAGATTCTCAATCAAGAAAACCCGTATTTGCCATCCCATATTTTTGAATAATTTTGCTTGCCTTTTTAATATTCTTCTCAGTGGTGGAGAATCCTGTGTTCAGTCTGTTATTTTTGGTTCTGTGTCCATTTCATGAATCAGGTTTGCTCAGCTTAATCCAAACATGCCTGTTGTATTTTCAAGAGTTTTTTTTTTTTTTTTTCCTCCACATCTCTATGTATTGTATGTTCCTGTAGTGTCTTCACATCAGACCCAAATCCTTGATGGAGAGAGTCTGGTTATGCTGCAGTGTCAGCAGTTAATGCATGGATATCAATGTGGATGAATGTGCACTTGATAATCGGGTTATAATGTCATCAGAACAGGAGCGTTCAGAAAAACACGTGACCGCACTCTTTCCATCAGTGGCTCTAGTCACAGTGCTGCGGATGCTGTTAGCTATTTATTCTCCTCATCTTTTCATTTGGTTTTTAGTCACGCTGCACCCCCCCTGCTGCCTGCTGCACTCTTCTGTTTGTAGAAGAACATTACTTTAATGTAATATGAATGGTTAAGTACTTAACATGCATGTTATTAGGATTTATGTATCACATGACAGACAGACCTGCCACTAAGGCTGAAGGAGTTTGTTGATACGATTGGATTAACATTTCAAGATTGTTATAGTGACTCAGTGTGTTTTGTACATATGACTTATTTCCTCTGATATATGACCACACTCCCTGATAATAACACAGATCACCTACTAACCCCGAGTGTCTTCTCTCTCTCGATTGACTAGGTAAGGACTCGTTGACCCTGGTGTTTGTGGAGACCAAGAAAGGTGCAGATGCCTTGGAGGACTTCCTGTACCGAGAGGGCTACGCCTGCACCAGTATCCATGGCGACCGTTCCCAGAGAGACCGAGAGGAGGCCCTGAACCAGTTCAGATCAGGAAAATGCCCCATTCTGGTGGCCACAGCGGTCAGTAAAAGTCAAAAGTCTGGTGACAAACTCTGATCATATACAGTCAGATATTATTAAATGTCCTCATGAAACTGGGACATCTCACTCTTTGCTACGCACACATAATATCAGCACTCTTTCTGCACCTGTGTTGTGTGTTCAGGTAGCGGCTCGGGGTCTGGACATCTCCAATGTGAAACATGTCATTAACTTTGACCTACCCAGCGACATAGAGGAGTACGTCCACCGTATCGGACGCACAGGACGAGTCGGAAACCTTGGTACAACCATGACACGTTACATTATCCAAGATGAGGATAGAATTTGCAAAAAAAAACCTTTCATGACTAATTAATGCTTTTTACACGTAGGACTGGCCACATCATTCTTCAATGACAAGAACGGGAACATCACTAAAGACCTGCTGGACATCCTAGTAGAGGCCAAACAGGAAGTTCCTTCATGGCTTGAGAGCCTGGCCTATGAGCACCAGCATAAGAGCAGCAACAGAGGACGCTCCAAAAGGTAAACACGTGTCTTATTCACTGTGTAAATGTCTGTGTTTCAAAGGGATTCAAGGAGCTGAAATCATCAAGTTCTTGTCTAAATGCATCGACGTCAGTGTGTTTACAAACACAACTAATGTGATTGATTTCACCACCAGGTTCTCTGGAGGTTTTGGAGCACGTGATTATCGCCAGACGGCTGCTGGAGCCAACAGTGGAGGCTTTGGAGGACGTGGAGGTCGCAACCAGGGAGGACATGGAGGCAACCGTGGCTTCGGAGGAGGTGAGGGTCTCAGTGTTTGGATATACAGGCGCAATTAGAATATCATGGAAAAGTTCATTTATTTCACTAGATCAGTTCAAATAGTGAAACTCATACATTATATAGACTCACTACACACAGACTGAAATATTTCATGTCTTTGTTTCTTTTAATTGTAATGATTATTGTTTACATTTAATGAAAACCCTACATTCAGTAAATCAAAACATTACAATATAGTGAAACAGTTCACTGTTGTGACCGAATGGTTTCACTGTGTCACTGTTTCTTCTCAGCTAATTAACTCTGAGTCACGAGGAAGACTGCTGACCCCACAGTTGTAGTCTCAGTTATTGAGATGCACTCGTGGTGTCTTTTGTTTAATGAACTTGTGCTCATCATGAAGTCGTCCTTATGTCAAAGGGTATTTTTTAAAAGTTCAACAAACTCAGAACTGATAAAAAACACATTCTCAGTACTTCGGGACTGACTTGCCGCTGAAACACTTTTATTTTGGTAACTTCCTGTCCTCTGTTGCCTCCCTATTAGGTGGGTTTGGTAACTTCTACACCAGTGATGGCTACGGAGGCAACTACTCACACTCTCAAGTTGACTGGTGGGGCAATTAGGTTCCTCCTTTCCTTTCCCTCACTCATCCCTCTTTCTTCTTCTCACTCATCCTCCTTCCTTTCCTCATACTGTCGTCTGACCTCCATCTGTCTCCACCCCTCCATTAAGAATCCACATGCATGTTATTAAACTATTTATACTTGTTTATATAGCCCTCCTTCCATCCCTTTGCGCTAAGATCCTTTAATTCCTCTCAAGATTTTTCTGGTCCTTCCCATCTCCATCGTCAGCCAACCTTTCTTTTTTTGAGTTTCTTAGTTCCTGTTAAATCTCACCTTATAAAATAGGTTATAATTTTAAAAGGAGTCTTCAGTTTTAGTTGGTTATTTTTTTAACACTAGCCACAGATTTACTTCCAGCTAGCAGCGCCCTTTGGTTTCAGCAAGGACTTTTTAAACTATGTGCCCTCTGTGACATGTCTGAAGAAAAATAACCGATTGAATTGTAAGCTCTAGGTGTTCATTTAACCCCCTAAGATAGACACAAAATATTTACAGTCTTGGAAGACCAGGGGACATCCATTTTTCTTTCTCTCTCTTTAGATTTGAATTTTGGCTTCATTGTGTTTTTGTCTGTACACACCCTAAGCCAGCCAGGCTTCCTGTGTCCCTTCACACGTCATCTTTGTATGTAACGCAAGGCCATGTTGTAAATCTCCGGCCAAAATTTTTTCTAAAATGTATCGCAGAGATGGGCAAGACGTCAGATCTGAGCAAAATATGTCTGCATATAAATTCAAAAATGGGGAGCTGGCTGAGGTCTCCTTCACTTACATGATGGATTCTTAAAAGAGGCCACAGAAACAGCAAAAGATTTTGGGTTTTTTGTTTTTTTGTTTAAGTTTTTTCACCTTTTGAAAATATATTGAAGAATTGATTTACCAAGGTCTGAGAAAGATGTCCCACAGAGACAGACGAGACAAGGGGTTGGGACTCTGGCAGACATTGACCGTGTGTAATGATGCCAGCAAACAGTCCTCAGGTTCGTGGTTGTTAAAATCACAACTACAAACAGCGTCTTTGTTTGGAGCAAATCATAATGGAGGATCATTTGTTTCTGTACTGTGCCTTTCAGAATTGAAACTTTGTCTCTTATTTCCATTGTTTTTATTGCCATAATGCGTAACTGGCTATAAGTATTGGCCAACTGTGACTAAAATAATGTGTATTTAATGTCATGTATGGATTCAAACATGTTCCTCTGTTCTTTATTTCTATTTGGAAGGAAACAAACTAGGCTTGAACTAAATCAAACCTTGGCAAAAAAAACAAAACTTTAAACAAAAACTGTGATGAGGAACCTCAACACTGTTCCTTATCTGTCTATTGGAGTACAAATTCATCAGAAGGTCTCTGATTAGCTGATTCCCAACAGCATATTACCATTGCAATCATACTTGTATCAATTTTTTTGAACGCACCCTCATCCAGAGCTAAAATGGGTTAAAAACATGACTTTTCTTATTTAAAAAAAATAAAAAATAGAAGCTGTATTGATGCCAAACCCAGACCTTGTTGCTTTTAAAGGCTGTAAACAGATAATAGCAGTGGTTTTATACTTTTGGGAAACAAAGTCCTGCTCATTGACCTGTATGTCACATGCACAGCTCTGGATTGAGCTTGAGTTTGGGTTTCTCAAAACCATCTTGCCACTAATTGTTGGGTCACTTGATGCCAGAAGCAGAGCCACTGAGAGAGAATTTGGTGCAACAGCAATTTGGTTTCATTAGATCTGCAGTAAATGTTAATAATTGCTAGTTTGAGTCTTTAGCACCTCCCTGGGAGCATCGTGAAACACTGAAATGTTGTTCCTAGACACTCAAGAATAGTTATATCTAACAATTCGATAATAAAAGTCATGCCAAAGCAGTGCTACAACATTTTGGCGGTGTAAAAATGATAACCACTACGTGGCTGCATAGCTGTTACCAAATTTTCCCAGTGGCTGTGGCTGTGGACGTTCAGCTAACTCTTGGTGCCACCATGCTCTTGGGAAACTGGCTCCGCTTCCACTACAAACATTGAAACCCTTGTTTGCCAAAAAAAAGCTTCTTTCAAGGGGATACACAACCAAAAGGCTATAAGAGTTCAAAATTTTCTTGCTCACTCTATCCTGGAGAGTTACATGAAGAGTCTTCTCTAAAATAAGTCATTCCAGTTTATCCGTTTGGTCTGTTGAGGTCAGGCGTTAAAAAAGCAAAGGATTGGTGGAGCTAGCCTGACCCACGTCACAGCAGAGACAGCTGGGGCTTCTGCAGGATGTAGTGCCACACGTCTGCAGCACATTTTACTCATGTCCTGTCTTTCTGTGCTATGCACAAATGAAAACAGGCACAGTCATCTAATAATGTTGACAGGTGCTTCCATTCCTATCCGTCATCATAATGAAGTCCATTTCTTTTGTGCAACGTTTGAAAGGAAGCACAGAAGTTTTCCTAAGACCAGCTTTTAAAGGCAACACACATCAATCGCATATCATGTGTGCACAACCCCTTTTTCCACTGTAGTCTGCACACCAGCAGCATCTTGGCACAAGCCATTGCTGACTGATGTGGTTCTCTTCTTTGCTATAGCATCTACTTCCACCTCTGTGTGTGTGTGGTTGTCATTTAAAGGAACAAGGCTGGTGTATGCTGCACCCATCTTACACGTCTAACCTGTCATAGCACAGCGTTACAGGTCAGATAAGATGTGCTCGGGGACAAGTGGCAGAACAAAACAGAAAATATTTGGCAAGAATTTTCTTGTCAGTTAACCCCTGATACCTGATTGGCCCTGCTTCGCTCTGCTGTGGATCCAGGCTACAAGGGCAGCTGACCTGCACCTTGGATGTTTATGTTTCATCCCTGTTTGAACGTGTAAAAGAAACTCCACTGTACATTTGGACGGTTCAGTGGTAGAAGTGAAGAATTCCCCACTGAATCAATCAAAGCAGCAGAATAACCCCCCCACCCCAACAAAAAAAAAAAAACTCTGCTGCTGCCTAGTGGGGAAATAGTTAATTTTCATCAGGGTCTTAAATAGTCTTGTTTACATTCATAAGGTTGGTGAAATGAAAAGACAGGTTAAGTGTAAATAGTTCATATCCTTAAAATGCAAAGAGAAGAATCTCCACAGAAAAAGAATGTGAATTAAAAGTGATACAACACTTGATGTGTAGAAGATAACGTTCGATCACTCGACATTGATCCATGCAGTGTCCGGTAAGCTCAGGTCAGTGGGCAATTTGAACAAGCGCTTTAAAAGATAGAGATAAAACATGTGTTTACATGTGAATACAAACCAATAGGCAGAGACCCTCACATTGCCCACTGGCGTTGACCAACGACAAGGCTGGACCAAGACAACAAAACATATGCAAGTGTTGTTGTTTTTTGGTCAAGGAGTTAAAAATGCCAAGCAAATAAATCAAATTCTACAGCAGGCTTTAGTTACGTTGAAACTCTCCGATTTTTTCCGTCTTGTATGATTTTTAGACAAATCTTTAATCAGAAGTCATGTTGGTGTCAAATCTATTTCCCTCGAGTACAGGCGATCGAGCGCAGTTCAGGAAAGCAGTCGGCTTTTTAGCAGGATATTCAAAGAGTTTCAGGCTGAGTGATGCTGGAGGAGAGAAACCGAGCAGACAGCAGGTCACTTTAACAGGCTAGATTTGAGCTTTTCAGTAGAGACACCAGTCCCATGTGGTGAGAGGAAAGTCCAGTGACGTCTCTCACTGAACAGTCGAGGATAGTTCGATGTTGGTTCCAGTCGAGGGCAGACACAACACACTCTTCCAAATTAGTTTGTGTTTTCTTTCAGCTACTGTTGAGGTGTGGTTCAGCTGTTGGATGAACCGTTACTGTAGCACAACACTTGGTTCAGCGGGCCGTCTAATCCAGGCTAAACTACAATTAGCTCTGGTTGAATTAAACCAGAACCTGTGTTTGAGGTGTCCCAGTGGATGACACAGATGTGTTACACACTTTGTTGTTTGATGTTACACATCGATTTCTTACAAAAACTGTTGAGTATGAAGGAACAAGCACCAGGAAGATAGAAATCAGTACATAACGTTGCAAATGACAATCAATTTTGGAGGATTTGCTTAATTTAAAACTCACTTTACACGTCAACAGAAGTCTTTAATTTGCACTTTTTGACAGTCTTGGGGACACTCTGACCAGCTGTCTCATGGACAGGTATTGGATTACTGTCCACTTCTCAACATGCACATCTGACTTTTGGCCCTTAATGCTGGAGGAGCCTGAAGCGCATTATCTTAGAATTGAAGATACATACTCTTTACAGTCACATTGTTCTCTAGTGTCCCCAGATCCCCATATTGTTGATGTTCAGGGGCTGTGTGGAGTCGGGGTCTACCTTTTTAAATATTGACTGAATAACGCAAATTGAGCGCTCGACTGACTTGTCAACGCTGTCACATCTTCTCTGTGACAGAGGGGATGTTGTCAACATTAGATACTTGAATCCATGGCCGTTGCCAACCGCAAACATAGTACGCAGCTAGTGTAGTTTCTCGTGTTGTTAGAAAAAAATACATTTTCCGAAGATTACGCAGCGTCTGAGACATAACACTTGAATGCATCTGGTGCAGTGTGTAGACAATGCTGTGCCTTCTAATAGCCATTAGAGGGCAGACAGAATAACTGTGTTTAAAAAAAAAACAAAAATGGAGGAATGACTGATCATTTTTGATGCAGCGATACTGATGCTCGGAGCTGTTTGTTGTTGTTTTGATACAAGATCTGAGTATTTTGTCAAATGCTGGTAGTGTAGATAGGACTTTTGAATTTTTGAGTTACACAGCAGGGAGTCGTGGAAGGACAAACTTCAGTTTACCTCACTTTTCATCTTGTTTATCGAGCAATCTTGTTAAGTAGTAGTGTTCATAGTAAGTACATAAATATGCAATGTATGTAGGTCTTTTTCTAGGGAAGACAGATTATATCTATCGGCTGTAATTACTTTTGAACTGTGTTGGAGCAGCATTTAACTACCACTGTGCCCCGAACGCCCCCCTAACCCCTTCTCATCAAAACGCCTCCTCCCCCCAGGGCGCTTGAACTTTAAGTGCAATAGAGATCAATTTACTTGTGGCTTGCTTTCACTTTGCCGTCACCAAGAATCATGAGTTTTGTCTGAGCCGTTTTCTGCCTGTGCACAAAGTGGCACACGTGGAATGGGCTCATATCCTGACATGTGCACGGTGCCTTGAAATGACTGAGTCACTGATTCATTAGAGACTGAAAGGTCATAGTTAGGGCTGGGTATTTTACAACATAGATGTCAACTCCAAACAAGAGTTAGATGTGTTATGCTTTAGTGGGAATGTATGTGAAGTCATCACACGTGTGTATCGTGATAAAATGCAAGCGCTGACACAAGTGGATTCAGTAGCATGACCTGAGTTTTCATTACAAAATATAGTTGATGTTTGTGTAAATTCTCCATCTCTTCCTCTTCGCGGTCAGATTGAGCAGCAGAGCTTCGTATAGATCAGTCAGCTGATCTGCATCTTCGGTCCAGGCTAGAGTAGGTTGAATCCTGTTCCTAATGACCCGTGTAGCAATTGTTCTGACCATCAGTTGTTGTGCTCATTAAAAGTACAGCGCGCTCAGTTTGATTTCCTGTGAAAGAAAACTCCGATCCAGCACTTTAGTTTTTCTGGTTTTCGAACATTTTCAAAAACCTTTTCGATGCCTTAAAGTCCAGGGTGATACCCAGCCCTAATGGAGCAGGTAGTGAAGTCGGTTACACTGTATCCTGTACGGCGTTCCCATGGCAACAGATGCACCCGCAGTGTCGCCGTTGCGAAGGATTCCGCATCGCTACAGAAACGGACTTACCAGCGGGACTATTTTGATCGTCAGTGAACTATTAATGGTGCTATGCTCCCATTGCTGCGGCCTGCAGGCCCCTCTGTTGTAGAAAGACTTCT
>OMNW01007861.1:0-11817 GCA_900303245.1 Selene dorsalis
GTGGGATAGACATGCATGCCATAGATAAAACTGTTTCTTTTGTATATGTTTAACATGAAATTTTAAAGGCTGTACGTAAGTGAATGCACACACAATTTTCCCGGGTTTATAGTTTGTGGTAGACAAATACACTGAATAATGTTCATATTCATACACTGCCTAGTGTGTACAGGCACACAGTTTTTTTCCTGTTTAGTATTTTTCAGTCAGAACTCGACCTCAGCTCCCCTTTGGAGCACCATACAAGTCATCCAAGACAGAGCAATTTAAAATCGATGTAAGGAGAGCATGTTGGCTGATTCTGACATGGCTGCAATCTATCTTACAGCAATTATAAAATGATTCCCTGTCAAGGATGCAACAGGAAGTTCAACCCAGAGGGGAAGATATGCTGCAGTCACAATAAAATGTCCTTTATTCAGACAGTAGGAGCTGTCTCACAGTTTGAGTAATTTGTAAAAGAAAAAAAAAAAAAAGAGGACGTCATGAACATATTCATATATTATCTATGAATTATATATTTACATACATTTAGAGGATAAACCCATAAGACATCGGTCAACGTAGCTCAATATTGATTTACATACAGTGGTACAGTAGCAAGCTTGTCTTTATTAAAGGTGGAGAGACCAGGGTGGTGACTTAAGATGTCTGACTGACAAGTGTTCCTTACTGCACTTGTCCATATGTTTTTATTATAATACAAGACATATGAGTTAAATAAGCAGCCAACGTTAATCAGAGAACATCAGTAAACTAATGTCTCATAATTCAGACAGCTGGGGAGTTCATATATCATCTACCTAAGGAAGCACTCCCATCAACATGTAGGGCTGCTGTTCAGGCAAAATAAAGCCAAAACCTTATCAGTAGCTACATAGCGAGAATTTGCATTAGCACAACCAATAAAACTGTGTCATCCGCTGCCAGCCTCAAGCTAATAAACACATAACTCATTTATATAGTTATTTATAGGTCTCTGATACATCTTCAAGGCACCAGTTTTGTTGCATAGCAGTTTCCCACTCTTCCACAAAGGTTCAGGCTGAGGCCCAAAGGTCTCCTCCTCCTCCACTATCCATCTTGATATACATTGTTCTTTCACCTGTCAACCTAGCACAAGCAGATGTGGTGGGCACAACATAAGGCCTCACCCTGAAGTAAGCCATGCCTTTCTATGTTTTTCACTTTTATGTGGGAAAATCATGTTCAAAAAATTCTGATCATAACAGAACATTTTACATAGAGCATATGGATATGAACTTAAACAGGGGTGCAGGACAATGCACTTTTATTCTAATCATATTGTGGCTCACATATGCATGCAGTACTAAAAGAAATTGTTTTCAGAAATGTTGGCACTGGGTGTCAATAAAAGACAATTTCCTGGTACATAATAATCTTCTTATCTGAACTGTACAAACCAACAATGAGTTTGGAAATGGAAAATAAAAGTCACTGGATTGAGAAATGGAAAATAAACTCTTTTTGGTGAAGGCACGGTAAATTATCAAGTTGTGAACAAAAGTGGAGGCACTGTATAATTACTACAAGTTATTCTTGATACATTTGATTAAAGCCAATGATGCAACAGTCTCCTGGAGGAACATTGCTAAAATCATCTTTTACTGAAAGCCCGGTTCACACAGAGTACATATGTTGTGTTTGTATTTTATTCTTATGTTGTTTTCAATTTAATACCTCCAAACCAATTTGGATGCTCTGTTGCTATGGAAATAAAAAGTCTTTAATCTTGGAAAAAGCGTGTACAATCCAACGGGAGCAGGCTCAGCCATCGCAGCAGTGTGCCACTGGCTGGGTTAGTAAAGCACACAAAGAGATGGATACAGATTTAGATCCAAAGCCTGTGTTTCTGCTATACTGGTGTGAAAAATGAGCACACCAGTGGTTGTCTTCCCTGCTCCTGTGAGACAAAGAGGAGGCTTCATCTTTGTCAAAGGCCAGAAACTAATGGGAAATTCATGAGTGTATACAGGATTTTTAATGACCCTGCAACACCAAGCATGTGATCGTTTGACACTAAACCTGCAATCACACAATCAACTTCTTTGTGTATTGATTAAATGAGCTATTTCTATGTTTTGCTATTGCTACAAGGCAAACATTTGCATGAACAGCTGTTTTCTTACCAGTCTGGAAGAAATGCTGTGAGTTCAGCTTCAGACCTCATTCCTTTCCTCACCAACAGCAGTCCCCACCAGGAGGACTTATCTTCTGCTGAAGTTCGCAAAGGTAACTAGCTAGCTCCAGTCCATCTTGTCACTTTCCAATAGCGTCACTGTCACTGTAGAGTCACTGTAGCCTATAGGCTGCCCTCAAGACATAGAGCTACAACTTCTTGTCATGAAAATCCAATGATAGCCTAAGCTCTTGACAAAAAACCATCAGCAGCACCTGCTCTGAGCAACATACCTCATTCAGCAGCAGTGATAACTTACAGACAGCCCCTTCCAACACACTACCTCTCAGGATTTATCTTATAATGTCTGGGAAAAAAAAACATATGGAAATTTTGTATTAGCTTTTTCCAGCTTCTCACTGAGGTTTAAACACTCAAGACTGTTTTATGGTGCAATATCACCCTATCATATGCAAATATCAAAAAATAACTGTTACATTTATGATGTGTGTGTCTCAGTCTCTAGCTTGTGACATTTCCAGATGCAATTGTAAAATGAGGATATGAGCAGAGAAGAGCAGCAGCTTGTAAATAACTGGGAACTGCTGGTTAACATGTAGTTTTAATGGGCCACTCAGTCACAAATTCATACTTGTTGTCTGACGAGAGAAACAACAAAATAAATGAGAGCAGTGGAACTTAAAATTCAAAGTCAGCACCATGACATCATGAATATGCTAATTAGTTACATCATTTGGCAAGTTTTCCAGCATTTTTAGCTACTTTCCTTTGAAAGTAGTAGTTTATAGAAGTTCTACAATAGCTTTCCACAATGTCTTAAATTTTGCACATCAATAATACATTTGTTTTGTATTTTTTTGGTATGAAAGCATTTGAAGTTCAGTTTATACATATGGAGTCAATATATTGTGTTTTTAGGTGTTAGTTACTTGAATACAGGTCATTAATTCATTGGGCTTTGGGTTTTTCAATGTCATCATTCATAATCTTTTATTGAAAATGCTCTCTTACTGTACACCTTGTTCCATTGTTGTGGCCTAAATGGTCTGTTGAACAAAAACATAATTAGAGCTCACTGAGGAGTTTAGTCAGTGTTCAGGTATGGTAGGTCACTCACAGTTGTGGAAATTATCTCCACTGTGTATAACTGCTGTATTAAGGATATGTTTTTCAAAGTAAAATGGCAATTAGCAGTACTCATTTTAGTCTTACTTTGAATATTTTTGTTCAAACTGGCACACCGTCCTGAGGGTATGCCACAAATAATTCATGTGTATTCATGAACGTTTTATACAGTTGCTCTGAAGCTCTTTAACTGTACTAAGTGCCATAATTGTGTTACACACCAAATTTAAGGTAAATTGCTACCAGGATGTGTCCCTCATTATGCTGATTGCTCTGCTGTACTGCTGTTCAACCACTAACAGTACGCCAATGTATTGACCTCAGCTACATGCAGTCCATTGACAGTCAAAGTGATGTATGGCTACATGTGTGTTTGCCCCCAGTGTCACCTGTGGTGGCTAATTTGTTGACAGTGTAACTATTTGCAATGGATGTCATGATGTTACAAGGTAAAGTGTGAGTTCACAGAATACATACTGTTACAGATTCTGTCTCATACAGGAAAAGGGAGATAAGTCTATTATATCTAAGCTTGTACTGAACATCTTGTAGGTTTCAGTTAAACCTGCATGACGGAAAAAATGTTTGCAATTACTTTATATTAATGACTATAGAGAATAGGTCACTTCCGCAGGTAATTTCCCCAGCTTAGCAACTACTAGTTTTGGTTTTACAGCTTGAAACACTGTGATTTCATCAACTCTCAGTCATCTCATCAGCATTTTTTCCAGCTGTAGCAACCAGCGTTTTTCAATGACAAAGTTCTGACTGGCTCAAGGTAAGCTAGTGGACACAGTGGAGCATTTAACAGGTAAGTAGATGGGACCAGAGCAGTACTTACGCTGTACATGATTTGAACAAGGCTGTGCATGAGTTGTCATGTTGTTCACTCACAGTTTAGTGTAAGTGTTTCAAATTGTTCTTGGGCACTTGGCCTTGAACCCCTAATTTCCCCTGATGTATCAACGTTGTGTTGTGTTGTGTATAAGTGTTTTGGTAGAAAAGCACTCTGTGCAGTTAAATATACCATATGACTGAGTGTGTGAATGGAGCTTCCATTGTAAAGCATTGTGAAAGGTTGATCCAACTGGAAGGGCACTACAGTACAGTACACTAAGTGCAGTCCATTTACCATTTGGGTGGACACAGAGAGTACTGATGAAAACTGCAGAACACTGACAGTTATCAAATATCAACATTTCTTCCTGATTCAAGCCATAAAGTAAATAAGCCTTTTTCAGAGTGTATCCAATGGCACTTTTAGCTTTTCTACCCACCTTTAGTTTTTAGACTTACTTACCAGATACAGCCTTTTTCATCAGTCTTCCTGTTGAGTATCACAACCAAGCAGGTTTTAATTTAGTTCGGCTGAGAGGCATGTAATTAATTCACCATAAGCAGTAATGAGTCGCATTGTAATGCAGCATGTAATCACATCCTGTCTCAAGAAAAATTGCCCTGGTGTTTGCCTGTGTGTCTAGATATACCTGTCTTAAGTCTTTTTTCCCCCCACCAAAATAGATTCTGCCTGTTCAATTCCCACTTTGAAGTCCTTCAAAGACATTTCTTTCCTCTTCTTTCGCTACAGAGACATGAATACAGTAGGAAGAAAAAGTAGAAAACAAGGTGCGACTGGTTTGATGACAGGAAGAGAAAGTGGAAAAGGAGTATCTTCCTCTGCATTGCGGGACCCAAATATCTGTGAGTGTCCTCGGTGCACTGGGCTGTGGCAGATTTTAATCAGCTCCTCGGCTCAGCCACAGCATGATACGCACCATGGGAGCATTGGGACCCAGACAGACACCAAGTGACTGACACAGGATCTCTTAATGGCTGTAAAAGGGGCTAATAATGCAGGACATCAATTTTCAATGGGGACAGGGTGTGAACATCGATTGTTAAATGTTTGGCACCTCAAACCACATGAGCACCTCAGTAAAAGTGAGTATTTATTTCCGCTCATTCGGGTCAACTGTTATAAAGGAAATAAATCCAGTCGCTGGCGAACACTTAATAGTGGAATCTGTGTTCATGTTTATCATGTGCTCTGTGGTCTGAAAACAGAAGGGTGATTTTCAAAATAAAACGATCAAACACTAATTAGCTGCAAGTGCTCATATGATATGTGGCAACACTTGGTCCCCTCTTGCTCATCTCACTTTGTCAGCAGTTGCTGCAGTGGCTGCTTTGCAATCAGCTCAGAGTGTCGTCTGTGAGGGCCTTTCCCACACAAGACCAGCTTTCAGCATTCAAATGATAAATGGCGGCTGGCTGCTGCCTGTCTCAGACGTTTCTGTGGGGGAGCCTCAGCAATTGAATCACAAAGTATCTTGGCCCATGAACACGATTATGGATGCACTGATCAGTTTTTGGACTCTAGGGGTCAGAAAAAACATGAAAACCATCCAATGGTGCAGGGGTAGGGAACCATGTGTCATGGAGAGCCATGTGTATGCAGGTTTTCCTTCCAACCAAAGACTTTAACAGGTGATTTCAATGATTTACTCACCTCTGTGGCTGAAGGTGTGTTAATCAGTGAAATCACCTGTTGAAGTCTTTGGTTGGGAGGAAAACCTGCATAGACATGGCTCTCCATGGCACATGGTTCCCCACCCCTGCAATAGTGCTACCAACTCTGCTTGGAAAGTTGCCACGGCAAATGTGTCTGACTCTTTTGCTGCCCATCACCATGGAAATATGTATCGTTTTATTTCTGGGTACCTGGGAAATATTCACAAGCAGTGGCCCTATTCAAAGGTTGCAGTCAGTGAGGGTGTGGCCTTTTGCAGAGGCCAGACTGAAATGAATCAGTTTGGTCAATAGAGGATATTCACTTTGTCTCACCTGTGCCTGTGTCTGTGCTCACTCTTAAACAACAAAGAAAGTTTTAAGGGCCTGTGGTTTTAAAAATTGTAGGCTACTGTTGCCCATTGAACTGCACTGAAACCCATTTTTTTATTGAAACATGTAATGCTCAAGCTCTCTGTCAATGCTGTTCAATTTCATGAAATCAATCTTGGGATAAATTGGGCAAGGAAGGATGCAACGATTGAATCCTGTGTTGCACAGGAAAAAATGGAAGCATTGTCCAACACATTTGAAGGAGTCTTTGAAATGAGAGAGCAAAGTCGCACTTCTGTCATACAATGGGTCCTCAAATGCAGCCTCGGAGGGATGCTGCCCCTGAAGTGGGACACAAATCTACTCCAACATTCTTTCTCATTAAAGCTCTAGTTTGGACTCAGCAAACTCTCAGACAAATATCTGATTCTCAGCTACTTTGTCAGCCACTTAGGCAGGTAACATTCAGTTCAGCTTATCAGGGCTTTTTTGCTGACAGAGGTCTGTGCACCCGGTTACACCAACATCTGAAACAGTGAAATTTTGCCAGCAGAGTAAATTCACAGAATGCCTTTGCATAGAGTTAAACTTTGGTGTGCTCTGACATCCACATTTGTGCTGTTGATCTGCTGCCAGCTCTGTTGGCAGTACTGACCTTTAAGGGAGAAGAGAGACCCAAAGGGCCCACAGCAGAGATGGGTTTTGGATTACGTGTGCTTGGGTGAATGTCACTAAAAGTATACATATACATTACATGTTTGTTCATTTTAGTTTTCTGTAGAAATAGTTTGTATAATTAACACTTGGCTCTGTCTGACTCAAACTACAGATCAACAGAGTGACGCAGAGCACAGGGATGTAGCAGTTTAGATGTAACTCCAAAGAAAGGGGCAGTTTGATGGCAAGATAAAGCAGTGAAACTATTCTAATTGAAGCACACACATCAACTGATAAGGAGATGATTGTTTTTGTTTGTTTTGTCTTTTCCAGTGGCTATTTTTGTGCCTAAAGCATGTTTTTGCAGATGGCCCAGTCAACAGCAGCACATAACTCTACTTCTGTGCCTGTGCTTCTGGCTGCTTCTCCAAACTAAGAGCACACTGAGCCAAATCTACAGCTGGTAACTTTAGATAACTAACTCACACAACCACGCATCAAATAAGCCACACATTTTGATGCCCCACTTCCTGATGAGAATATGTATTTTGGGTGAACAATGAGAGAAGCTCGATACTAAACAAAGCAACAAATTGAAATAGGCAGGAGAAAAAAAAGTTCTGTACTGCTGCAGAGTCGTGGGTGTTCATTAATTTATACTTGATTTTAATTTGATACAGGCACAGGCATCTAATACAGTATCAATGTGAAAGACACTTATATTTTAAATATTCTTGTTGATAATTAGCATTAACTATAGGCAGAGATGAGCAGCTCTTCTTTCATGACAGGAATTCTGAAAAGTTACTCAACACGTCGAACTGAAACTAAGACAAGCATCCGTGTCAGGCACACAGGTGTTTAAGTTGAAAGTTTTTTCCTGCAACATTCACTTTAACATAACTTACCCGTGGCCCACTTCCATACAGCACACTTTGATGTTGTGCACCGTATGACGAATAAAGTTTTCCTTACTGAAGTCTCAGTCACTAACACCGTCGTCTCCACACATTGTTTCTACAGAGTTTCATTTTCCGTGTCCTTTTCATTACTTTAGTAATAACAATAAACTGACTTCTCAGAAAGACTCAAGTTTTTCACAGTCACAAACAGTAATTGTCAGGGCAGAGACTGTTCCCAGCAGAGTACTGCAGGCGGATGCTTGGCTGCACAAATAATGTATTGAAATGTTCAGCAAGAGTACTTGTGTATAGAGATTCTTTTAATGAGAAAAATCTATGGCTGATTGCTGTGACGTGAGTGTAGACATCCTGGATGATAATGGTGGTAATGAACTGGGAGGATGCAGAGCCTCGGCTTCATCTCAGCAGCGCAGCATATGGCCTGAGATTTCAGCATCTCCTCGACATTTGGTGACCTTGATTTGAGCCTGCCAGTCTCCCATATATAATTAGTACCTGTTAATTTCTGCATTCCCCCCCTGTCATCTTACGGCAGGTGCGATGTGGGAAGTGGCAAGTGCTTAACCAGCCTTCTCCTGCTGATCCGCAGTGGAGGGGTGCACTCAACGGCGGCGTTTGCTGACTGGCTAGCTGGCTGGTGGCTGTCCCGCTGATTCACTCAGCTGATCGATAGCTAATTCCCTTAAATAATCAAGGGGCCTCTGCAAAGGGAATGTGGTGGGAGGTGTGATAATTGATTACTTTTGCTCAACATTTTCCCCAGCGAGTTCACTCTGTACGATACTCTTCCGCATTTTTCATTGAGCTGTTCACGAGATGCTGAGGTATGCTCCTTCTCCATGCATCACATTTGGTTAGGGCCAATACGAGGATATAATTCTCCTTTGCTAGGAAATTTGCCTTGGTGCAGGGCCAACCTTCAACTTCTGTCTGACTTAAACCCTTAAACAGAAATGAAAATCTGTTTGTTTCCTTCCCTGAGTTTGTATTTATGACATCATATACCTAAGAAATATGGTGGATGGTTTCCGTGAAGCATTGGGATCAATGTGTTTCTTTACACATCCCAAAATCCTAAATGTCCTGGTTCAAATATTTCAAAACAACATCTTAAAGCAGCTCAGATGTGGGATACAGGACTCAGATATGCTGCTGAGGAGAGCAGTGAAGATGAAGAAGACCAGAGGCAAATTTTTTGCGTGCCTTGCAGTTTTCATGCCTCAGATCTTCTCAGTGTCAGCCTGCTTGTGTGTATGTTTATGAAAGTGTGGGTGTGTGTGCATCCATGCCAGCAGGGTGGGTACAGAGGGGAGAACCAGAGAAATAACATTTTATTGTTAAAGAGACTCTTTGAATGGCACAAACCATCTGTTGTTTTATTCTGTATCCTCTTGCTTGTTTATCTGCCAAAAACACAAACATTGTCAGGAGGATGAGACATAAAAGAAGAAAAGTGCACAAGCTCTGAGCCAGCAGCGAGTCAACACAATTGACAACCGCAATCTCATGAGTGAACTCACATTGATTCATTACAAGGTGTAAATTAGTTGGTTTGGATACATTTTCAGTAGTGAGGGACGCCCACAGTCTCTCCAGAAGCGTGTTTGTAATGAGGAGGCCTGCTTTTATCTCCCATTTATCTTTTCACACTCAGATGGATGTAATCAGTGCAGGATAATGTGCTCACTAATATTATTAGATGACAGCCCTGTTCTATCTCCCACATCACTGCATTGTCTTTATGCAAATATAAGGCTAAAACATATAGTCTTTAGATGGCCTTTGTAAGTATAAATAAACAAGGTCCAAAGTCTACTATTTGTCATAAAACTAGACCATGATTTTTCTCCAGCTTTAACCAGGTGGTGCCAGTGCTTAATGCATGAAAAGGTTACTGTAGTCTCTACAAATCAGTATATACTAGAAGCAGCCAAATACAAGATCCACATTAGTAAGAAACAGAATCAGGTCATACTGGTGTTTCCAACAGAACAATATTTACTGTTTCATTACTTGTTGTATATACATGTAGTAATGTAATGGGAGACCTGGTCGGGTAGACAGACTTTATCACTGTGTTTGACTGTGCAGGCCACTTGTTTACCCCTGTATCCAGTCTCCAGGCTAAAATAAAGTAATCTGGTGCTGTGGATGGATATGACAGGGATCTTCTTGCCTAACCCTCCACAAGGAAGGTGATAAGTACATTTATAAACATGTCAAATAATTCCTTTACAGATTTCTCATGTACGTTGACTTGGGGAACAAGTTACAGTCTGATTCTTTTTCAAGGTTGTTTTCAAGGTTAAGAATAAACTTTAAATTTAAAAAGACTGGGATTATTTTCGATTTTTAGATTATAACTATGATTTACTAGAAGAGAGAAAGCTGCATAATTAGGAAATACATTACAAAGACAGCAATAGTATCTGGAGTGGATTTATCATCTGCTAAAAGAGACTGAATGAATATGAGCAGGTTGGCTGAGAACACATCCTCACAGGTACTCATTATACAACAAATTCAAATGTAGTGGATATTTCTTAAACAGCATGAGCTCTAATTAATTGCATATTTAATTAATTATATGTAGACTGTAACTGGAGTTCAGAGTTTTGTTTCATGTATGGCAGATTGGTTTCTTAAGTTTGTTTTTCAATTATTTTCTAATTCTGTAATGATGCTTATCTCAAAATGTTCTTTTTACAAGCAGCTTCAGATTAACCGCACTCAAAAACAAATATGAATTGGTTGTGATTGGCTCTTCTCACTGGAGAATTACTTTGTATAATCAGGGCACATTGTATCATTTGAGCTGGAACGCCTCCAAAACAACAGGTTTCCAGTACAGAGAGCTGCTGCTGTCCACCCGTTACCACTCAGCCAAAGAAAACGTTCCCTTAAAATTCATCCAGTTTAATCTTAAATTAATTCAGTTGCCTTTTTCATTAGCATTTCATTTGCTGACTTATTTCACATATGACTGTTTTCTTCAGTGGTACACTTATCTGTCTCTGCTTAAATGCCCAGTAATGAACAGTTTTGCCATCAATTAGGATTGATGTGACAAGCACTAAGCACTGCTGTCATTAGCTCATCACTATAATGTGACCATGATGAGCACATACTCGGTCTGACTTGAAGTTGAAAGCCAAAAGCATACACGTCTATGTTTTCTTTGTCGAATTATCACCTGTTTCCTCGAATCTCTCCTAAATAATTCTCTGTAAACACTCCTATGACTTTCTCCAGATTGTTGTTGGCAGTTCTCTCGCAGCAAAGCTACGATTTTCAGTGAGGAAAATCCAAGCAATGATGATGCAAATATTGGACATTTAGATCCACTGTGCAAACACCTGACCAGGAAACACAGGGATTATGATGCACAGCCTGTTCAGGGGAATCTCATAGACTCTCTTCAGCCTTCTTTCCTGAACTGTAAACACAGGCCTGATAAATAGTATAGAAGAATATTCATCGTAGGGTCGCACTTAATACAGTCTAGCTTAATTTACCACAATTCAAAAATGATTGTGCTATGTAGCAATAGCAACATTTACACTGGCTTCTTTAAATGGATATACTGGTCATGCTGGCAAAGATTTGCGTATTTACAAATCCTGCAGATACTTCATAACAATGTTAGCGGTCATTGTGGCTGTTATTTCTAGACTTACTAGTGCTCTTTGTTTTTCACTCTCCAACCTACTGCTGAGGAAAATATCTGGCTGCACAGCTGCTTCAGTATGTATGTATGCTAGTTGCTGACTTTGTTTGGCACTGGGGACAGGTAGCATACAGTGGATTTTTACCTAAAAATAGCTGCTTTGGTCAAAAAACCAAGTGAATGAACGAGTGAATGAAAACAATAAAGTTTCAGGCCATAAAACCGAAACACAGACAACACCATTGAGCTCTGTAGAGAAAAGGAGAATTTACAGATGCAGTATATCAGTGTATTAACTATCAGCATTGCCTTTTTTGATTTTGATTGGTTATGGCCTAATCGTTCTGGCAGCCTTTGTGACCTGACACTTCTCACGATTACTTTGCTGATATACTAATGCCAGTGCCATTTGCTGCCTCAGCCCTCTCCACCACTGCTATACT